>APFE030445738.1:356436-407007 GCA_000404065.3 Pinus taeda
ATTCTCAAGTATTTGAGAGGTACCACAAATCAAGCATTATGCTTTGGTGGTTCAAACATTGCTCTACAGGGATATGTTGATGCAGATATGGCAGGTAACATAGATACCAGGAGGAGAACTACAAGATATGTATTTACTGTAGGTGGAACACCTGTCAGTTGGGTTTCAAAAATCCAAAGTTTTGTTGCACTTTCAACAACAAAAGCTGAGTATGTTGCTGCTACAGAGGCTAGTAAAGAAATGATTTGGTTACAAAGGTTTCTGGATGAATTGGGTAAGAAGCAGGAGTTGGGCAAGTTATACAATGATAACCAGAGTGCCATACATCTTGCAAAGAACTCTGCATTTCATTCCAAGACTAAGCATATACAACTCAAGTACCATCATACAGTCAGCGTTGGAAAATAGACAGTTGAAGCAGGAAAATACACACTAGTCAAAATCCTGCAGATATGTTAAAAAAGGTTGTAACCAAGGAGAAACTGAGAATTTTCTCAGTTTCAATTGGTCTTCAAGTATGATGAAGAAGATGAGAAACAACCAGGTCCAAAGAGAAGTCATTGTCTAGCAAATGAAGTAGCGGTGGAGTTGTTATAATCAGTCTCCAAGTGGAAGATTGTTGGCTGTGGAGCCTGATTATCTTTTGTATTCAAAGGTTTCAACTGGATGTATACCCAGGAAGATTATACACCCCTCCACGCGGGGGGGTGCAGGGGGGTGCGGAGGGGACTTGTTCCCCTCGTGGGGGTTAGGGGGGGCCAATCCCCCCCAGGATAGGGGATCCGGGGGCCAGTCGTCCCCCGGCTACCCCCAAAGCTAAAAACAGATGTAAAATTGCCTTGTAAAAGTATAGTAATTTCTAGTCAATTTGGGTCGTTCATAAGGCGGATGATATGACGATAGAAGTTATGTTTAGTTTAGGGTTTTTTTTCCCTAGAAGGCAGCCCCTCGCTATATATGAGGGAATTGTATTGCGTCTATGGATATCCGTATTCCGAGTGAGGAAAAGAGAGGATATTGAGAGCGAAGAGGGAGTTACAGCGGATCTGTTGTAGGTTGTATCTCTTCAGTTTGCTGGATAATATAATACAAGAAGAACTGGCTGTTTCTCCATGGACATAGCCCAAACTAGGTGAACCACGTATATCTGTGTCTCTATTGTTTTATGTGTTTATATTTATGCAATATTTTATGTGTTCCATTGCTCTGTAATATATAATTTTCTAACATAATTCTGGTGGTATATTTGGTTTTTAAAATGGCCTCCATATGAGGGAGAAAATGTGTTCTGAATTTTTTTCCAAAAAAACAAAAATTGGGCCTTTGCAGACCAAGTGGCAATCTCTCAGTGTGACACGTGGAAGGTCAAAGTCAACAATCTAGCTTAACTGGCAGGGTCAGGGCTCGAACCCATGACCTCCCACACAACAACACAAAATCTTATCATTGACCCATGGCTCTACATTTAATATACATATGGCGTATTTAATAGTTATGTTTTGATATGTGTTAAGTGGGGGGGAAGGGTTGGCATAGCCCTCCATATCCGGTAGCCCCGCCAACCCAAGAGTTGCTATAAATGATCCACCAAATATATCACAATGCAACAAATGTTGGTTAATATATAATTCTACCACCGCCAGTCACATTGCAAACAATTATGCCATAGTTTGCCACAAAGAGCAATGTAATACCACCACAAACCATATGATATATACCACATGCTTCTAGTCCAATATTTACATAGTGGTTATGACTATATCCATGGGGTATTGTTATACAGTTCAACCATAAGCAATAGGATTTAATATATGTAGGTTCAAAACTATGTAATACCATATGTGGTATATGGTTGTGATACATTGCAAACTATTTGCCAAAGTTTCCGAACCGACCTGAGGAGGCCCGTAGGTTTGACCTTGGGACCTCCCGTGGGCTTCTATAATTGCCACTGCACCATTGGCCTGGGGGGTTGTATAATGATTCTGCAAACTTTGTATTATTTTGTGCCTATAAATACCTTTTTGGACATAACTTGGCCATCCTTGGGCCTTTTTGAGAAGGGAAAGTTGTGTTGGAAAGAAGAGGTTGAGGCCTTCATTCTGATAGTAGCCATTGGTTCCTATGTGGACAGTCCAGAATGGATAAATTTTATGTAAAGAGACTTTATGAGCATTCCTAATGCAATGTATGCCCACTTGGAAGTGGACCCAAAGATCTAGTCTAGAAGGGATGAACTCCATCATCAAAGCTTTATGTGTTTGATTCTTTTCTTTTTGTTGTTCATGCCCATTTTCAGATTTTAAGTTTGAGTTTAAAGGCACTTACAAATCGATTTTATCTCATTCATTCACATAAAAGAAACCTTAGTTAATGTTTTGGTGAAATTGTGAAAATAGTCAATCCTGTGTTTTTCGATCACCTATCTACCATTAGCTATCAAAATCACAAATTTTTGGCAGTTACCTCTCACATGACTATCCTCACATGCTACCCAGGTTCACAGCTTAATCACACCAAAAGAAAATAGATCATGGACCCAACTCTGCAGTCCACATCAACACATACAAATGAGGTGGCATATGGCCCATTTTACCCTATATATATATATATATATAAGAGAGAGAGAGAAGAGAGAGAAGAGAGAGAGAGAGAGTTATAAAAAAGATATTATATCTGTGTTTTCGATCACCTATCTAACAGAAAGCTAGAAAATCACAAATCTTGCAGTTACCCTCACATGACTATCCTCGCATGCTCAACCCGGTTCACAGACTTATCAACCAAAAGAAATAGATCATGGACCCAACTCTCACAGTCATTCACACGTACAATGAGGTGGATATGCCCCATTTTACCCCATTATATAAATATATATATATATATATAATATATATATATATATAAATTGTCACTTCATAGGGCTTGAATCGAGAGCTCAAGACCTCCTTCACAAAACTATCAGTGACGTTAGGATCAAGATGACATCATCTTCATCGTGGTATCCTCCATTCCATTTCCACAACATACTCATTTTCAAGCTTGTTTCACATTTCATAATACCCTTAAAGTGTGCCTTTCCATGTTCTTTGATTCATCTTGCTCAGCAAATTTCAACTTATATATGATTTCATCAAAATGTTTTTACTTGGGGTATTGGTTGTCAAAATTGCAGGTCTTCCAACAATATCTCATCAACATTAGGCCGCGATGACCGTCGACAGTTTAGGTATCATTCTCCACTCAGCATGATAGGATTCCTACAAATATTTGCATATCCTGATATCATTTCTCTAAAATTCACCATAGGATCCATCATCTTGACCATGTTACCACTACCTTCCCTTTGCACCTGGTAAATGTCCATGATGGTCGATAGTACCTCCCCACACATGGATCACCTCATTTTATATATCACCTTACACTATCGAGATCCATGACCATCCACTCAGGCTCAAGAGCCATCTCATTTGCATGCCTTGAAAATCAACCTCATTCTCCTCTTCTTTACATATTGCTTACCAACCCCACTCTTGGGCCACCTCATTTATTTTTTGTTGGATTAATTTGAATGCACTCTCACATTCTGTATTGGCCTATCATCCCTCCATATGGCATAGCCCATTTGTGTCATTTCATCCACTTCATCAACCTCGCACTGAGACCGACCAATGGGGCCCCTTCCCTCAACAAAATACCTTACCTACCTCATCGCGCAAGTCATCGTTTTATTGGGGAACTTGTCTCCATGTTTTTACATCCCAAACCACTTTTAAATTTTTTTTCCAAGTGTACAAAAAAACATTAAGAAAATGATTCCCACCCATATTTTCATTTCTTGCACCCAACGACAGTCCCTAGTTACCCTTAGTTGGAGATCACTTATCACCACACCATGATCCACATTCATTCGTCCTTCATCACACCAGTAAGAATACGCTTATACCTACACTAGATGTCCTACCAACCCTAGGTGAATTTCCCCCAAAATAATTATTTTGACTACTGCCACTTGCATTACAACTCCAACTTCTGACAATTTTTCGTATCCACCCATATTTTTAACTCTCATTATCATTCCTTTATGGCCCACCATGTTACATTCATCATCATCCCTTCACTGCGATTCATTGAATCAACATTTCAAATGGTTGACACTTCTTTCCTATCAACTTCAACAAACATCTTCCAGGATCAAAGTTGCACCTTGGTTCCCCCCCCCCCCAACGAGACGTCCTTAAGTGGCATAGTGGGAATCACTATCGCCCATTGATTTCATTGGTCTCCCTAACATTCGACAACAACAAAGTTTTTCATGTCAGGTTAGTATCTTACATTGTGACCATTTCAGTTCTATCATTTAGTTTAAGACCCATGCATCCCTTAGCACCTCATTCATTAGTGCTTACATTTTTTATGCATGGGAAGTACCCAAAGTCAAAGAACCATGCATCTGTTAGCACCTCATTCAGTAGTGCTTCACTTTTGATGCAAGGGGACACCTAGTTTAGCCAATTTGTTAGAGGCGCCCTAGATGGCGTAAAAAATTATCATCATCAACCAACAACATTTCAGCCACATCAACACTGACTTGAAAGGAACATTTCTTGTGTGATTGTAATAGTTAGTCATTAACCATCATAACGAGCATGGGACATGCGTGCCTCGTATACACACTTTTTATCTCATAAATTTCTAGAGCATGGTTAACTTTAATTCTCAGTCACAGATTTTCCCTACTCGTCTCCATAGAAAATTACTTTATCTCTCAAAAATTTGGTAAGACTCTCAGTCATATTAGAAAAATGTCATGTATTTCAATTATACACTTGTTCCTAACCTCATACATCATGGGGAAAATGTTATCATATGGAAATTGTACACTCATCTGTACACATTAAGAGACACACAATCTCAATGATTTGCACATACAAGGGTGACATTTTCAGCTAGAACATCATGAAGAGCAAAAATCAAACGTTTTCCTAAGGTTCAAGTTAAAAATTTTGCTGCACGGGTGCACCATTACTAGAAATTTGTGGTCATGTGGTTGTTTCTTAGATATTCGCGCGATTGCAGAAACATCCAGTCAACACCTCAGGCCACGAACTTGCTTGAGAAACACTCCAAATATTGACATGATGGGCTGGAAAATTCAAGCCTTGAGCCCCAGGAAGCCTTAAAGGCGAGGAATTAGTAACTCTCATCTCATTTATGAGTTGAACCACAACATTGATGAGATAAAGGAAGGAGTGTCCAAAAAACTCTATAAATAAAAGTTTTAGGAGAGCTAAGAAACAAGAAGAAGCAATGTTGGACATCGAATCCCCCCAAGGCATGTTTTTGGGCTTAAAGCCCAAGTTTTCACCAAGTCCTTTGTAAAAGCTCCGTGAGTTGTGGGCGCAGAGCGTGAAGTCATAATAAAGTCCCAGGGTTGTCCGCCCTCGTTTTTTGTAATGTAATGTTGTCTTAATAGACCTACCCATGGTCTGTGGACCATGGGATTGTATAAATAGAGTGAGGCTCTAAGTGTAGAAGAGAGGATGATGATAGAAGAAGAATGATGAGTCTAAGTGATTAAGTCACAAGTTGAAGTGTGTCTTTGGGTCATAGAGTAGGAGAAGGCTCTGTAGCTAAGTGCATAGAGGCCTAGTAGTCCGCAGCTGAGTGCACAGACCCCTGCAGCTGAGTGCATAGGGTGAAGTCGAGTCTGTAACCAAGGAAGGAATTAATAAAGAGAAGTTTTGTTATAATTCTATGTATATGTTATTGGGTTAATGAATGATTAATATAATTTGCAAATATATTATTATTTTACTACCCGCACTTGTATGAATGGTTTATATTGTTAAGTATACTTAAAGCACTCAAGTCGGCAAAGTTAATTAACTAACATTGGAATACCGGTAAGGTCTTGGGTAATAACGCAGAGCGCAACGTTCAGCCCCTGGGTAGGTCTACGCAAAAGCAATATATTAGGCTGAAAAGTACGAGAAAGTGCACGAAGCAACCTATGTGTAGGGTCAAACCGTGAACTAGTTGAAATCCTCTGACATCTCCAGGGTGCGGAAACCTGGTTCTATCACCCTCCCATACTACTTTGGGTGAGACCTCAGTCCACGCTCCGTGGACTATTTCCAAAGGGCCAGTAGTACCGGGATTTGTTTGGCTAACTTAACTTTGAACCTAGGTCAGCCCCCAATAAGCCAATAAATGGTTCCATTGTCAAGACCGGGACCTGCATAGAGATTTCTGATGTCGTATCACTAAAATCTGACAAAGAAAGGAATTGAAGAGTGGTTGGATAGAAAGATTCACGAGTTCGTGGCGTAGGAAAATAGGAATCCACGATTATCAAAGGAAGAGTGGTTATATTGCTTCTTATATACGAAAATGCATGAAATTTTCTTTGCATCCTTCCCCTCTGAGTTGTATGAGTGGATCGCGAAGCTAGTAGACAGTCAAGGAAGGTGTAGGATCGACAAACCTATTGTGTGGACTCTAGAGTTGGTGCACAGAATGGAAGTATCGGAAGATAAGATCACTTGCACTGTGGATCACTGGCTCGATCAAATTATAGGAGGATTTATCACCGAGTTTGTGGTAGATACTTCAGTCAGCTATAGCGAGGCAGAACGATGCTTCCTCAAAGGACCGCGAGGTAAGTACGTTAAATCTTTGAACACTTGTACTAAAATGCTACTGTGTGAAAAGTGGTTTATGTGAATAAATTTATGTTTGGGGCTACATGAAGTGGGAGGATCTATAGAAATGAAGGTAGGGAAGAACTAGAAACTAGCCCCTTGATTTCACCTCCACTAGAAAGTGAGGAAGAGCTCGCGAAGGTTTTGCCAAAAAGTGTGATTAGTTTGATAAAGCAGCGAATTCCGTGCATACCACTCCCACCTACACCACCACCACAGTTCAATATGGCAAGCACGATAAAGTTGTCGGTGTTCAAAGGAGTAGGCAATGAAGATCCAGACCAATTTTGGTTCATGGTAAGGGCTGTATGAGAAGCGCAGGGAGTCACGGATGACAATATAAAGAAAGCAACGCTGGTCAGTGCTCAATAGGATCACGCACTGACTTGGTACATTAAGAATTCCAATGACAATCCGAACGCAGGGATCGCGGATATCCAAGTTGTGCTAAACAAGGAATTTATCATGCCAAAATCAAAGACACAGTCGATCATTAGATTTAAGGAAATCGTGATGCTTCCAGGTGAGACCCCCTAGGAGATAGATCAGAGACTGAAATGTACAATTTGTGAAGCCAATATGACCTTGACGGATGGGCAACACTGCTCATGGTTTGTAGCATCGTTAATGCCACATCTAAGGAACGTGTTGTCACAGCAGAAGCTAACCACTCAGGCCGAGGCCTTGGAGATCATGATGAGACTGCACGAGACCCTGATACAAGATCCTAACTTGAGAGTTCAACAAATCCATGTGTAATTGAAAAACTTATGCTTTGAGATGAAAAGTTTGAAACAAGACAGGACGGCTCGCCCAGAAGCGCGCGAGGAGGTATGGTGCGTAAAGTGCAAAGACCAGGGACATGACAAGGACCATTGTCTAGTCTTTGCAAACTACCTAGCAGGAGGAGGGCCAATTCCATTGAGACCGGAGGCATAATCAGGACCAAGCGTGGTGCCTGCATTATGGTGCGCGATTTGCCAGATAGGAGGGAAGCATGCTACATGTTGTAGCATTTTTTGGTTTTGATAAGATAGAATATTTGAAAAAATGTTTAGTTAGGATATGGACATAACAAAATTGATTAAAATGTTTTTGAAAATATCTTGATGATGATGTCCATATCAAAGAAAATGTTAGGTTAGATGTCCTAAAAAATCAAGACAAAAAGAAAATGTTAGGTTTGAAAGAAAAGAAAACAAATAAAATCTGAAAGTGAGCAAGTCTAAATGCCACTACTATTTTTTCACAAAATAATGGTTGTGTGCAGATTGTCATAAACTGTTCATGCTTCAGATTTGATGTTATAATTAGAGAATAAAGATTTGGCCAAACTATTTAATCTTGGTAGATCAGTAGTTAGGTAGAGGATAATAAGGTGCTCATCAGTTTAATCTGAGCCCTTGGATGTTATAAGGTTAGAATTAGATAGTTTACTTTTTAAAATAAATATAAAGGAAAAGGGTTTGCTAGCTTAAATGCACCCATTAAGTGAAGAAAAAAATGATAGGATAAGAAAAGCGTAAGTAGAAGCAAGGTTGTAGAAGTATGATAATTCGTGGGACAAAATGTACATTTATCATTTTTTACCATATGTTTCTATGTCCATGAGGCAATTTCACAAAGCAAATGAAGGTCTACAAGATCAATTAATTAACTTCCCTCATCCCCATTCATCCCTCTATTTACTAATTTCCTCTTCTCACCTTCATAGAGTTCATATTCATTCATTTTCCATAAAAAAACCCCTTTTTCTAAGGTTAAAATCATTTTTCCCTAGGAAAAGTGAAAACCCCATGCTAAATCCCCTTTTACCCAAAAAACCCGCAAAAAGATGATTAGCCTAAGTATTGACGTATATATGTGAAAAGCAAATAACTCATGAAAAAACATTATACTTAGTGTATTTCCCCTTCTACTCATATTTCATATTAACGCTAACTTATAGTATTAAACCCCTAAAAGTTCCCTTTCCCATATATTATTAACTCCCTTTATTAAAATATCCTGAAACCATTAGTTTTATTATAAAACTATGTATTCAATAAAACATCGCATATCGGCGGATCACAAGCCTTTCAACATGAATGCACTCTCCTCCGCATTGCGATATGCGATAAGCGATGGACTCGGACCCGACGAAATATATTTCATATTTTATTGCCATTTCACATCCGCCCTTCATCATAAGTCTCGGCTGAAACATAAACCCTCGCCATTATGATCTCCGACACGTGATGGACCTGGACCTAACGCAAATATATTTCATATTTTATGATCATTTCACATCCGCCCTACATCATAAGTCTTGGCTGAAACATAAACCCTCCTCCATTGCAATCTTCAATATGCGATGGGAACCTGGACTCAATCATAGTATTATCTATCATTTATTTCCATATCATGTCCGGCCCTTATTGCATTCCTTTGTGATGGGCCTTTCCTTCACTCTTGTGATTGCGATATGCGATGGGAACCCAGACCCAACGTCATTTATCCACCCGAATTCATACTATTTCAAGTCTACCATACTGTGTTTTGCAAAGGATTCCTTTGTTAAACTGTTTTTATGAGAGCATCAACAGGATGAAGCTTTATCCAGGATTACCGAGGAACTTCAAAGGCTTGAAAGTGTTGAGGCGGATAGCTATGCGAACCAAGAATCTAAGGAGAGACTTGTAGGCTTGGAGAAGGCTAGGAACCAAATTCTGCTGGCAAAGGAGGAAGAATGGCGTCTTAAAAGCAGAGCAATTTGGCTCAAAGCTGGGGATGATAATACTAGTTTTTTTCATAACTATGCAAAAGGGAGGAAGAGCGCTAATACCATCTGGAGCCTCAAATCTGAAGATGGTAGGGAGGCCAAGACTTTTGAAGCCCTCTCTTCCCTTGGAGTAAATCATTTCCAATCCCTCTTCAAAGACCCTGGTGAGATCACCATTGCAGAAGTCATCCAAACAGCACAGTGTTTTCACAGGTACGTGGAAGAGGAAGAAGCGGTCCAGCTAATGAATCCTGTTACCAAGGAGGAGGTGGAAAGCGTCATAAAGTCTATGGCAAAAGAGAAAAGTCCTGGACCGGATGGGTGGTCAGTAGAACTTTTCCTTCACTTTTTTGAGCAGATTGGGGAAGAAATCACAGAAGTGGTAGAGGAGTCTAGATTGAAGGGAGAAATATACAGTCCTTTCAACTCAACCTTCATTGCACTTATTCCCAAAAAGGAAGCCCCAGATTCTTTGGAAGATTTCAGACCTATTGCTTTATGCAATAGCATTTACAAGCTAATTGCAAAAATCATAGCTCTCAGGATCAAACCTATTCTATCGAGGCATATATCCCCTGAACAATTCGGATTCTTGGAAGGAAGACAAATCCATGAGGCTATTGGGGTGGCTCAGGAGGTCCTCCACAGTGTAAAGTTGAAAAATAAGAAGGGTTCAGTGATTAAAATTGATCTCTCAAAGGCCTATGACAGGATAAACTGGACTTACATCCGGATGCTCCTTACGCACCTTGGTTTCAAAGTGGATTTCATCAGTTGGATCATGGGGTGCATAACAGATGTTAGCTATGCAATTCTCATCAATGGCGCGGCCACTTCTTTTTTCAAAGGTCAGAGAGGGCTGAGGCAGGGCTGCCCTCTTTCTCCCCTGCTTTTCCTGCTAGTGGCAGAGGGGCTGATCCAGTTGATCCATAAAAGCAAGAGGGAAGGCAAGGTTTTTGGCATTGAGGCTGCAGTAAACTTGTTCATAACCCACCTTTTTTTTGTAGATGATATTCTGATTTTTTCTAATGGATCCCTTGCTGAACTGAAGGAGTTAAAATCCATTTTTGATCTTTTTATGAAAGCAACTGGTATGCAGATCAACTCCAGGAAATCTCAAATCATTCAGGAAGGGCTTAGTAGACCTGAAAGGGAGCAGCTCAGATCTCTCTTTCCATTTGAAATAAGCAGCATGGGTGCTCCATTCAAATACCTGGGATTCTGGTTGAAGCCAAACGCTTATAGAAAGGAGGATTGGGCCTGGCTAATTGCAAAAATTGAAGCTAGAATAAAGCACTGGAGCTTCAAATGGCTATCCAGAGCAGGGAGGCTGATCTTAATTAAATCTGTGCTCCTAGCCATCCCAGTGTACTGGGCTGCCCTGACTTGGGTTCCAAAAGGTGTACTGGAGAAAATTCGGAGGCTATGCAACAGATTCCTTTGGGCAGGGACTAAGGAATCCTCGGTACTTCCATGGGTTGCTTGGTAGAAAGTGGCGAGGCCAAAAGAGTGGGGTGGCTGGGGAATCAAAATCCTCCCTGATTTTAGATCTTCACTAGCTGCTAAATCAGGCTGGCGCCTTATAAAGATGGAAAACCTCTGGACAAGGACGGTTAAAAGGAAATACATTGACCCTATCCCTTTGGAAGAATGGATTAGGGCCCCCTCAAAGACACAAAAGAATGCATCTGCCATCTGGAAAGCCACTTTGGAGTCTTTTAAAGTGATTGAGCAAGGTTTAGCCTAGAAGATCAGGAATGGAGAAAAGGTAAGGATCGGGAAGGACCCTTGGGTCGGATGCAACGGGAACTATGCCCTCTCCCCCGATCTGATCTTGCAATTGGAAGGAAAGGATCTTCGTTTCCTCAGTCAAGTAGAGAAACCGAGTTTCTCCACTATATGGGGGCAAGCTTGGAAGAATGGAGCAGAATTGGAGCTGGGGCAAAGATGGTGGAACGAATGGAACGTTTTCACCCAGGAACTCCTCAGGTCAAATATAAGACTGAGTGACAGGCAAGATGAGCTTCTTTGGGCCCATGCAGAATCAGGGGAATATGCACCAAAAGATGGATATAAGTTCCTTATGACAAGGAAAGGATGGAGGGATCCGGAGTGGTGGGCGAAGCAACTGTGGAAACTCAAGTGCCCTCCAAAATAAAAAATCCTCTTCTGGTGCATCTTAAGGGGAAAAATCCCAACCTGGGATAATTTGCAGTCCAGATTCTTGCAAGGGCCCGGAAGATGTACCTTATGCAAAACAGAAGCAGAAACGGTAAACCACCTCTTCCTCAAATTCCCAGAATCTCTTAAGGTATGGTGTGAGATTGGAAACATTCTGAATACAAAGTTAGTCTGGGAAGGTTTCAATATACAAGAAGTCTGGCAGAAGTGGTGGAATGAGCATACATCAGGGAATCTTCGGAATCTGCCCCTCATCATCAGTTGGGGGATCTGGATAGCTAGAAACAAGAGTCTCTTTCAAGATAAAGAGTTTCCTGTAGCGCTCACTGCCACACAGGGAGCTGCTATATATTCTAGCCTTCCTGTACCTAAGGATTCATCTTCCCAAAGAATAGTTCCAGAGTTACAGATTGCGGAAGGAATCCCTTGGGCTTTTTTCGATGGTGCATCCCAAAATAACATAGCAGGAGCAGGCTTTATCATTCATTTATCCTCATCTCACAATCTGAAAGCTTCTGTGGGGTTAGGATCAGGCTCAAACAATTATGCAGAATTGAATGCCCTTAAACTCCTTTTATGCTGGCTCATCCATAAGCACATCCCCTCTATACAAATCTTCGGGGACTCTCAAAACGTGATCAGATGGGTTAATGGTCTCAGTACTTGCAGGAATCAGGTTTTAAATCAAATCTTGGGAGAAATTCAAAGGATAAAACCAATGTTTAACAGTCTTTCTATCTGTCACATTTTCAGGGAGCGAAACTCATCGGCAGATCAGCTATCCAAAGATGGTCTTTTACAGGTTTTGGGCTGCTGGAAAATCGAGGAAGTCGATCAAGGCCTCATTAGAAGATCAGACCAGCCTCCTTTTCTCCATTCTCTCTGATTTTCTGATTTCCTGTTCTTTCTGTTTGCTTACAAAATGCTCAAAAGTTTCAAATCTGCATAAAGCATCAGTTATATTAAAGCGGCCTTATAATGTACAGCGTGTTCTATTCTCTCTCAATCATGAGGAGTCCCGATTTTAGTTTTGGTTTTATGTGGATTTATTTATTCACCTAGAATAGAAATCGATCTTCTATTATGTGTCTGTTGCCTGATTTTAGTCTCCAAACAGCAAGCTTTTTCCAGACTTTGTGATAGGATTCGGAAAGGAATGTCAGATAAAAGCCTTCTTTTCAGCGTTTCCAGGAATAGATTTAAGTCTCCAACAACGCGCTTTTTCCAGGTTTTGTGATTGGTTTCGGAAGGAATGTCTGATAAATGCCTCCAAATCAGCGTTTCCAGGAATAGTGATTGCTCCAGAAAGGAATTGCACTCAGGTTTTTATAGCAGAAATTTTGATATTAGTTTAGACAGAGCTCAGGTATGAGCAGTGATGCTACGGCATTTGCAATGTAAACTTTTTATATACTTAATAAAAAGTTTCGATTTTTCCTTGGAAAAAAAAACTGTTTTTATGATTTAAATGAAAAACCAACTTAAACCTTTGTTTAAACATAAAACCCCGCTAATCTCAGTCTTTAACCCAAAATAAATCCCATACAGCCATAATTAATCGTTGGGCCCCTCCGCGCTACTCTTTTGCTCCACTACCGTCCGATCATGTGCATTCAAATCCAACGACCCTCAAAAATTTCGGGTTGGCTCTCTGACCAAGCATTACCCGCCCGAAAAGCGGTATTCCACTGACCTCTCCTTGCTACGTGTCAAGCTCAGATTGTATCGGGTGACCCCTCCCAAAACCGCCCGCGCCTCATAAGCAGTGCGATGAAAACCAAAACCACCTCCCGCATAATGACAAAATGACCATTGTTCACTTTACGCCATGTTTCAAAAAGTGAATTATTTTTCTGTTTAAACGTAAAAATCACCATTTTGGATTTGTTTCACTCGTTTACACAGTGAATCCCCATAAGCCTCTGCAACCAATAAAACCTTTTTTTACCTTCCGATATGCTCTGGACTCCTTCCAATATCTTTTCAAACTCAATAAAGCCATTGATGTCCTTCTCTATCACCTATTTTTTCTTAACAATTTCTATGTTTTGCACGTAAAAACTCTTGTTCCAAGCTTACAAAGAAAAATCTTGCATACAGTTTGAAGACAAATATGAAGATCTTAATGTTGAAAAACACAGTAAAAACCTAAAATGCACAGTAAAGTTTAAAAGGAACACGGTAAAGGTTACTCAACAAGATCAAAGGATATTCAGAGAGTTTAAAGAGTATCAGATGAAAGATCAAATGAAGGAATCAACCAATGTAAAGGATAAAAAAAATCAAGCAACTTAAAGGGCAAAATATTAGACAACAAAGCCAGCACAACCTAAATAAAAGGGATATCAAGAAGCAGTTCAATAGCTGCCCCTATCTTCTTGTATGAAGATCTTTCGTTTCCTAGAATAAATCTTAATCAGTTTTAAAATATTTTCTTAGTTTCATTATTGTATAAATAACTCTCTTCTCAAGTTGTTATAGGTTCAATGTTCAAGGTTCATTGTTCATTACTTGTTAAGTCATGACTATTCATTCTACTTTGAACCTGGTTGCGCCTTTGAAAGAAGCTTTTCTAGACACTTGATGTACTCAGTCTTTCTGGAACCTTAATACAAAGAAGAGGATTCTGAATTTGGTTTTACACAGTTTGTGTTATCCTGTAAGTTTTTCCAGATATCAACCATTATGTTTTTCTTCATATGCTTATGACTTATAGAGATATCTACGTAGGACTAATTGTGTCTCAATTTATTCCTATAAACTCCTCAAGTGATCATCTATTAAGAGAATGGATTAATGAACTGTTTGTTTAGCTAATCCCCTCTAATCAATAAATCATCAGTATCTTTTGTAAGCTTAAGTGTACTACCTTGAATCTTTGGAAAATAGTTTAGAAGGTTTTCATACTTATGATTGTTATGTTTTACAGACTAGAAACTATGATAATAATATTATTTTTTGTCTTCTTCTCACCACTATTTGATCTATATCATTGTGTAAAGCTTTATACCAGCCCTTTGTTGAGATATTAATATTATCCAAAGGATTAAGTATTTCAATTCTACAACTATCTTCATTCATTAGTCTTCCAAAAATAAACCAAAATCCCCAAAGCAATTATTTTAGATGCTCTGGCATTGGTTGCTGACCTACTACTATCTCAGAGGTTCAACACTACAGATAATTTCCATCTATTACAGAAGTATACGCAGAATTCATAGAAATTGTTCTGTAATTTCTGCGGGTCAGTAGGCCACAATGAGCGCACCTATAGAAGTTATGAACTGATGATGGATTGGAATCCTACCTACAGAGTTTAGACCGAAACATAGGCCCTCGATCAAAATGCAGGGATGGTGTGCACTGGATTTCAGGGGTGCGCACAAGGTCGAGGTGGAATGGGACCAGGAAGAGTTCGCGGACAGTGGATATGTTACAATTGCAGAGGGCCAGTGCATTATGCCCACGATTGTACAAATCCAATGAGACCATCATGCTTATATTGTACCTAGTTTGATCATGAGATGGAGGATTGTCCCATGCTGATAGCGAGGTTGCGCGATAAAGGAGCACTCCAACCTCCCCAGACTCAAAACCTGCAAATGATGAGGTCTAAGCCGTGCGAGGAAGACCCGAATGTAAATATTGTGCTTCAGAGTGATATCACGACAGTAGATGACAAAGGCAAGCAACCCGAAGAGAGTGCCTCGCTTCGTAAGGCTCCAACAAAGGAACCAGAATTTGATTTAGAGCATGCTAAGAAGACATTAATGGAAGCTAAGAAGAGCTTCGCGGATGCCTCCACTTCAGGAAGTAAAGACAAACTAGAACCGAAAATGGACCCATCAATGCTCACTACATTTTTGGAGACATGCATGAAGCTGCTGCGCGATAGAAAAGCTATGAAGGGGCTACAAGAACTCATCACTAGATGTGCTAGAACCACTCCAGGAGAACCGCGTGTAATCTGGAATCTCGAGAAGCACACAACGCGAACAGGAAGAGAGATGAGATTGACCGCGCAGATCGAGGAATATGAAATGGATCAAGTGATTTTGGATCTAGGATCGGATGTGAATGTCTTGCCAAAACAGACGTGGGAGTGCATGGCAGGTCTGCACTGCAATGGTCTCCTATTCAATTGTGAATGGCGAACCAACAAAATATCCTACCTATGGGAATATTGAGGGGATAACGGTAGATATCAAAGGTGTGAACGCGCTAGCAGATTTCGAAGTGATAGAGATTATTGATGACAATAATTCCTATCCCACGCTATTGGGAATAGATTGGGCCGCTGACCTAAATGGAGTGATAAATCTAAAGAAGCGCAAGATGATTTTTGAGAAAAATTCATTGCACGTAGTGGTACCTTTAGACCCTACAGAAGGATCATGCTACACAGAGCCAGTGCATGACTACGATAGCGATGATGATCTAGACTGTATCTACAAGATAGCCATGTAGGAGGAGGATTGGGTAAATCCAACAATGGATGGCAGACTCTCGTGGGAGCGTGAAAGCTCCTACACCTCAGATTCGAATGAGGAAATAGAACGATGGTAGAACCGATTACACGAAGTAACCATGCTCAACTGTAACATGATGACAAGGTCATTGTGCTACGTGGCAACAAAAGTAGGAGATATGCCTATGTATCACAAGTTGAGCAAGGTGGATGATTTCCTGAATAAATTTGAAAGAGAAGTACTGGAACAACAATTTTTCGACGCTCTGAAATGGGTAGTGCACGCTACGCCCACAAGATGGTGGGGTACGCATCAAAGAAGTTTTGAGGACTAGTGCGCATGCAGAAGGATGATGCGCATATGGTTTGGAACCTTAGATGCAAATGAAAGCCGAGTATGACGGATGAAACAACCCGTGCACCCACCTTTCTAGTGGGTACACGCATATGGTGGGCAACCTGCAGGAACGCACACCGTCCTCATGATAGGAAATGTGACCAACAAGCAGGGGCGGGCAAGACAATGGCACAAATGACCCTTCCGGTCGAGACCAAGAAGTATGGTAAGACCAAGCACACAGAAGCTTTTAACAAAATACGTGAAGCACTAAACACAGTCCACCATGTGAAACGAACTGACTGGGACCCACGAATACCAACAGTTCTCTAGGCTTATAGGACCATGTGCAAAACTTTGACCACGCGGGCACTTTTGAAGTTGAAGTATGAAGTGAATGTTGTAATCCCTATGGAACATACAAAGCCAAGTTTGTGTGCAGTAGGACCAGTAGATACGAGGGTTCGCGAAGCCCGGAAAGAAGAGATCACACAACCGCAAGAAACAGAATGCATGGGACTTGAGGAAGAAATCCAACAGGGAAACCTTAGACTCCACAAACTTGAATAAGAAAGGGTACGATTAAGGAAGAAAAGTGATTTGATGGACGTGGAAGTCAAGAAGATGGAGGACGAAATAAAGAAAGATTTTCTCAGCAAAATGACCAGAATGGTAAGGCAAGGTGCATGCGATCACGATGACAGGGTTAAGGCCTATTGCCGTGAATTGATCAGTCTAATGCCTTGGCTTGGACCGCATATTGCTAAGCATAATTACCAGGGTAGCGCATTGCAAGTAATAAAGTACGTGATGTTGAACATCATAGTAAAAGGTAGGGATTCTCCAAGCAACATGATGAATGATTAGATGAAACTTTTCACGGGTGGTGCGACCACCTGACTAGCCGAGGGAAGGATAGTCTTAGCGGTCTAGGTAGTTGGAAGGGAGCGCGGGACTATAAACTATTCTGCCTGGGATTTGCGCAATATTGGAGATGCGTGCAGAAACAAAGAGTCATAAGGTCCACAACGACACACGGGGGTTGCACTGCCGCGTGGGTTGGCCAAAAAGTGACAGTTGAAGTCACTATTCACAATGGGATGCTCGACTTAAGGCCAAATGGAGTTGACAATAGGCATTTAAGATGTGATTTATGGGAAAAATTTGGGAAAATCTGCCGCCAAGGGAGAATTAATGAACCGAATTTGGGGGGAATGGTCGAATTCAAATTCCAAAAGCGCTATAAAATACAAAAGGTTGCCTAGCAAACAACACTTGGTCATTTGCGAATTGAGCGGTCGAGCAGAATCCTGATTGTTGTGAGACGAGCATTGATTAAGCCCCTGGATTCGTGAGTGATTGATTACTGCACAAATAAAATGGCAACAACTAAGGATGGTATGGAGATAGCAGAAGTGACCGCTGAGGAGGCTGCACAGGCCCTAACTATGGGGGATGTTCCAGAAGGTGCTGGGATTGTGGCAGAAATCCCTAAATCACTGCGCACGCAAAGACCAAAGAAGGAAAAACAAGCAATGGCTCCTGTACTCGTGTCCCCACAAAACCCATTTTGCAGCAAAATGTCGATGGAGGAGAAGGGGAAAGTCGTCACTATAGAAACAGATGAAGAAGAAGAAGATTTGCAGATCTTATCATCATAGAAGAAGAAGATGAAGGCATGGAGTGGATACTCAGCCTACGCACTCTGCGACAAAACTGCCCACCTATGTTCCCCTGTGAAAAGGGAAGGCCAAAGTGCCCAAGAACCTGGACGAGACCAAGAGCTCACTCCAAACCCCACTCCTCCCAGATGGCATTATGTTTGGAGGCACGCACCTGGGCCACGTGCCGATCCTGAAATTTGAATATTTGGACCTCGCTGACCACGAAGTTCCCTCACCTTGAGACCAGAAACCTCATGAAGAAAAACACAATCGAGGGGGGTGACAGAATTAGAGCCGTGGAAGTGGTTTCACGTAGTGGAAAAGGTTGGGCTGCTGAACCTACTCTAGGTGCTACATTTCCACCGCACCCCAATAACCATTTTCGTCATCAGGTAGCTGCTCTACCTGGTGCATGATGGGTGTTTATGGATGGAGGAGCCCATCCCCATCATGGCAGCCTTGATTCATCACGTCTCTCAGCTTCCATACAAAGGAGAGGACCTCGCGGCCATATCTGAAGGGAAGGGTAGTGATTTGGCCATTGCGGAGGCCATGAAGAAAAATTACAAGCTGGAAAAGAAGAAGAGGGGCTATGCCATCTCCAGCATCAAGGACAAAGCAGTACACGTGGCAACCCCAATCCTGGCAGGAAATGTTATGCGCAAGTGCCACACAGACGAGGTAACTGCATCGGTGGTTGCACTGGCCGAGCAGTGTGCAGAGGGGGTCCAGTTTAACTGGTCTGAATTCCTCTACATGGAATTTTTAGAGAATTGTCGCAAAGCCCAGGAATAGGGAAAAACTTTCCATTATGCATGATTTTGTTTGTCCATAGTGCTCGTAGATGGGGAATTTTCGGAGGATAGTCAATTCCCCATAATTGATAGAGATTTACCGGAGGCCGCGAAGTATGCTTCGCTTTGGGCCACAAAGGATGTTAAAAGGATACGCAATAGCAAGATCTTCTGGGTGTTCATGGAGATGAACCTAAGAGTGTGGATCAACTGTAAGCCGCAGTTATCACCCACGGTTTACAACAATCTGCAGAGTTTTGCATAATTTAAGGTAGACATGCATAACATATATATCAGGGCGCGCAAGGACTTGACTAAACAGTGGACAAAGCTACCCTTTGTAGCCACTGACGATGCCATTTTCTATGTCCTGGAGGCATGGACATCAGAATGGCAGGCCCTAGGCATTGCAGAAATCAAGAAGTCGGCAGCGCAAAAGAAGAAAGATGAGGCCAAGTTGCACATCGCACAACTAACTGAAAAACGAAGGAAGAAAACAGCCACAATAGAATTGCAGGCAACATGGAACGCAACACAGTAAAAAGTTGAGCAGGAAAAGGCCGTAGCAACAGCAATAGCACAGGAAGCAGCCGCGAAGGCGGGTGAGGGCCAAACAATGCCTTTGCAGGGGCAGGAAGCAAAGGAATCAGAAACAGAAGAAGGAGGCATGGAAACATGAACCGCGTCAACACAGCTGAAGTGCCAACACCCAGCAAAGCAGGCAGGGTCGCGGAAGAAGGTCAAGGCCTCAAAATTGTCCATTGACCCGATCACCCTAACTGAGGGTGATCTACATGACATCAACGAGACGGTGCGTGATGTCATCAATGAGGCTCTCTAAGATTTCATGCAAGAGAACCAGATTGTGTTGGGGCCCTTAGAGCACAGTTGCAAGAATTATAGGCACGGCCCCCTCAGGTTGGTACCTTTTCAACCAACCTTGTGATGGGATCCACAGTAGTAGAGAAGATGTTGCGCGTGCAGATGATGAACACAATAGTGCTGCCAAAAGGGGCACTAGTGACATCAAATGAGGCTAATAGGCCTTCAGTTAGCATGCTGAAAGGCCTCGGTAATAATCAAGCTACCCTCTCGTGCAAGACAGTATATGTGTTGCAGGATGGGATAACTGTAGAGCTGCGAGCTAGGGAGAGCCGCATGCTCCAAGTCCTCAGTGAGCATAACATAAATATGGAACAACTAAGCTTGCAACGTGACAAATTAGTGTCCCAAAGTCAATAGTTGGTACAAGTGATCGACGACGTTTGCCAAACCGACCTGGAGCTGGCCATCCTAGCATATATACCAGCAAAGACACGGATCCACAGGTTAGTAGGAGGGGTCCACAAGGCCAGGGAGGGTATAACAAAGGTTCAGTTGAAGCTGAATCTTCAGATCGTCAAGCTGCGGTTAAAGGCACATCCATCCACTCCCCCAGAAGTCAGAGAATAGCACGCTAGCGCTATCACATTGGGGTTGGAGGAAAGCGGAGGTGCAGTGCAAGACTACATCAACATGTTGGAAGAATCACTTAGGGTCCTCACAACTCTGCAAGAGGACCCTGTTAGAGCCTAGATTGACCTCAGGCTAAAGGGAGGCATTCCTAGGATAACGACAAAGCATGTTTAACCTGGTAGCTAGCCCTACTAAGTCGGGAGAGGGCTCTCTCCTTGTCAATCTCAGTTAGGATGGTTGCAATTATGACTTGAGATGACTGAATTGAATATAGATTTTAGGCTAGGTATAGTAGCTTAGGGTTTCTGGTTTGATTTTTAGGTTTGGGTTGCTAGATCAATTGGAGAAGGCATATTGGGTCCGTGAAATCAACTCATGGATACAGTCATGTTCTGTGGGGCGAGGCAGAAAAGGGTTTATGTACTAGAAATGGATTGAGATGGTAGTTTAAGACAACTGAGTAGTTGAGGAGGGCATAAAGAAACTATGATTCCTCTTCAAAAAGTTGAAAACATTGAAAACCAAATGAATTCCCAAGACAAAGCACAACAGTGTATATTGTCTATTCACCTTGATTCATTTAGTTTTAGAAGAGAAAGATAGATTTGGATACATATAAAACATAAGAAAAACTCATTACAAAGAAGAAACAATACATAAACTCACTGTCACAAGAATCCCACAAAAATAGCTGTGAAACACAGTTTTATTCCTTGCCAAACTGTTGTAGAGATATCCAATAGAGTTTGGAGCTTCCAAAAGAGTCCAACCTTTACAAATGAATCAAATAGTACATGATATAGGCACAAAGACTACTCAAGATAGCTATCAGGGGTTGAAACCATAAGAAGAGGAGTGGTTTCAACCATATCTAAACTAGGAACAGAAAAGTAGGCAGTGCAACAACTTGCCTCTAAAACTTAGGAAACCAACTCATTCATGATCAAAACCACTTGAAAATTGATGTATCTACCCTATTAGGTGTTTTTCATCCATATTTACATCAAATACATCATTTACCATGCATACATTTACCAAGTAATGAGGAAAAAGTCAACTTCCAGGAAAACTAGGAAAAATCTGGAAATTTAGGCAAAACTGACAAAATCAGTGTAATACGCAGTGCCAAAAATTTAATGTGCAACGCTTTTTCAGGGCCCGTTTTGGAGGCCTTCCTGGTGTCCAAATCAGGTGCAAGTTGGCTTGTTGGAAATCCCTGCCTGTCTAGTGTCTGGAACAATTTGATTTTTCTGATTTGGAGCTCATTTGCCCCTCCAAAAGTTGATTCTCCCAAGATTGCTTCCTGTGTGGTAAAAAAGTGGCAGAGAGGGCACTTTTTAGGTGTTTTTTGCCCTTTTTGGAGGCCAAGACCTTATCCAAAAATTCTCAATATTTCTAGGATTTCATTATTTTCCATGTTGATTCCAAAAATGTAAACCATTTCGCAAATGGAAGTCCCCATCAAAAGCGCAGTGCCAGTGGCGTTGCGCACCTATTGGAAAAACCTGTTTTTCAAAATTCAAAATTCAAAAATCACAAAATTTGCTCAAAATTTTCTGAAATTTGGCATGAAGCATCCTTGTTAGGTGCTTTGTTTGGCCAATGATGCTTCAGCCAAGATTTTGAGTTTATCTTTCTCCTTCTTGCTCCTCAAAGCTCTCCTTAGCTTGGCTTTTTAGCCTCTTTATCCTTGCATTACAAATCTTGTTCCATTGTTCACCTACACTTGGGATGCTTGTTGCTTCTGAGATAGTGATAGGTGATAATGTGAAAGAAACACCGGCAAGGGTAACTTGACCCTTGTCTAGATGAGTAACAAACAGCCTCATGATGGAATTTGACCCTCTCCACCATTTCACAAAAATCATAGCAAGAGAGATGTCTAAAACATGATATGGCAAGTGGGCAAGCAAGCAACTCTGTAAGACTCATAGGTTCCTCCCAGATGATTTTTCCCCCTTTGTGGGATTTCTTGGCAATTGTGCTCCTTTGGAAGTGTCACTAAAAGTTTCCTCCTCCCTCTCATAGTCTGTGTCTCTCTCCATGGGTTTTTTGGTGATGTGATAGGTGATGTGAAATGAAGGTTTGTAGTGACAACAAGATGAGTATGAAGAGATTTTAAAAATATAAGGTAAGTGAGGTGTAAGATGAGGGTCTGAATGCTTGAGGGATTTAGGGTATAGAGTTTGATAAGGGAATGGGGGGTAGTGGGAATGTAAGAATTGGGAAGTGGGGTTAGTGAATAGTGTATTAGGGCTAGGGTTTGATGTAGAAGGTAGGTTTTAGTGGAATGAAGCTTGATGATTGATGGATAGTGAAAAGGACTTGGTAAACTAAGTGTAAATTAAGGCGAAGAGTAGAAAATGACCCTTGGTGGCTTATGATAGGTAGTTTTAGCTTATTTAGGGTTTATGAGAGAAATTTTCAATGCTAATAGGGTTTACTATGAAATGATGCCAAACACACTCAAGAAATCAAGCACACTTCTTTCTTAGCAAGGAGAAACAGTAAAGTTACTTGGAACAAGCATTAAATAGCTTTGGAGGTGTTTTGATAGCAATTTTGAGGTGTTTTCAACAGGTGCATAGTGCCAATTTAATGTGTAGTGTCAGTGTTATTTTGCACTGAGAGGAACCATCCAATGCGCGGCGCCATTTTAATGCATAGCGCCTTTTTTCATACCACTTTTGAAGGCCTTCCCAGAGTCCAAATTGGGCATAGGATAGCTCGTTGGAAATATTGTTGAGTCTAATTCCCAAAACATCTTGAATTTTTCAATTTGGAGTTTATTTGCCGTGTCAAAAGTCAAAGCTCCCAAGACTAGTCAAAATGTGCAAAATGAGGATGCCTAAATGCAGAGTGTTGTTGCAGTCAACTTTTGAAGGTCTTCCACAGCTCCAAATGGAGATCATGTTAGTGCATTGGAAATATATTTATGTCTAGTTATCATTTGACTCATCAACCAAGTCATTTGGCCAACCAGGATAGGAGAAATCTTGATTTTCCCAAGGTCACTCCAGAGGTGCGTTAACTCTCCTAAGACAACTTGTATTTTTGAAATTTCTCTAAAACCATGATGCCTGTGTAAAAAGTGAATGAGGTTTTTCTTCCTTGTACTAGTATGGACAAAAACCTCTCTCACTGTTTCCAAATTCATTTTTTCTTGATCAAAAACATCATTTGATTAAAACCTATCCCAATGTGTGGAACGGGGGATTTGTAGAAATGAAGGGAAAAGAAGGGGCTAAGAAGCTTCTAAATTCTTGAGAAAATTTTGGGAAGTAGGGAGGGATGTTAGGAAGTAAGGGAAAGTGGAATTTCAAATATTGAGTGAGGGGAAGGGGTCCAAAAGGGCAAAACACAGGCTTAGCCTAAAAAATTGTCAAATTGTAACAAGAAACTAGGGTTTGTGGGAAAATGAGGGATTTGAGGGATATCAGTGATGGGAAGTGCTTAAGAAGGTACATTAAGGATAGGGGAAGATATATGAGCATCAGGATACAAGTTTTGTTGATGATTTGACCATCCAAGAGAAATTACCTTCAAAACCCTAGGAGAGGGAAATGAGCCTTACCCAAGTACAACTCAAGCACGAGCAAGGTGTAAAACGACCCATTGGAACCTGAAATGATGATGAAAAATCTCTGAATGATGTTACACTCATCTGAATGTGACATGGACTGAAATTTGGACAACTTTGAAAGAAGTGAAAACAAATCCTAGACCTAATACCTAGTGACCAAATTTTATTTGAAGACTCACTAAAATGACAAAATTTGACCTTGACACCCTAACTGACACTAACAGACCCCAACATCTAGCGCTTAGAGACATAGGTGCAAGACCTCCAACAACAGTATGACAATGTCCAAGGAACTGCATAGACGGTGGTCCTCACCCAAAGGCTCGCGTGAATGCAGCAAGCTAAAGCACTTAAGGAGCAGGTGGATGAGGCACGACATAAGGAAGCAGTCCTAAAAGCGCGCATCTAACCTTGGACCAATGAGGCCTTCACCATTACGGTAGACATCGAAGGCAAGCTTGCGCACATGCAAGGGATGCACACATTGATGCAGAGAAGCACTCCCGACACAGAGGTCTCAGAACAACGTATGCAGCAGATCCAGCAAGTAGCAGCTCAGTGCACTGTTGACCTCCACGCAGTTCGAGAACAGTTGATAGGACTTCATGCAAAGATCGTCGCGCCAACAGAGTAACTTGAGGGTGATTCTCGATGTTTGTGTTGGGGGCCTATTGGGAATGAAATCCCCCAAGGAATGTTTTGGGGCTTAAAGCCCAAGTTTTGACCAAGTCCTTTGTAAAAGATCCAAAAATTATGGGCATGAAGCGCGCAGTCATAATAAAGTCACAGGGTTGTCCACCCTCATTTTTTGTAATGTAATGTTAGCTTGATAGACCTACCCATGGTCTGCGGACCATGGGATTGTATATATAGAGTGAGGCTCTAAGTGCAGAAGAGAGATGATGATAGAAGAATAATGATGAGTCTAAGTGATTAAGTCACAAGTTGAAGTGTGTCTTTGGGTCATAGAGTAGGAGAAGGCTCTGGAGTTGAGTGCGCAGAGGCCTAGTAGTCTGCAGCTGAGTGTGCGAACCCCTGAGCTGATCCAGATTTAAACAGGAACGTAATAAATTACAGAGATAACCATAAACACAAAGATGTAGTGGAAATAATACTTCATTTCATTAATGTAAAATACTGAGATATGCTTACAAACAGAAAATGGAAATAAACAGCTAGGGTGATGGTAGCTTATCTCTGAGAAGAGATGTGGCAGATACATGTCTCTGAACTGTGTTACAATGAGGCTCGAAGGCCTATTTATTTTTGAGAAACAATGGAAAACCCTTAACATCCCAAAACCTAACCCTAGAAGATGAAACACCAAATTGTGGGCCCTGTTTGGGTAAGTTGGTACATCAACTTCCCGGGGTCATAACTTTGGCACTCAATCTTCATTTGATGCATACAATAGTTCATTAGAAAGATCTATCCAAGCACTATAACTTAGGGAAAAGAAACATTATTCCATGGACCCATGTTGCTCCCATATTTCCCAAAAACGTCGTTTAGGCCCTCAAAACGGCTCGAGAAGTTTAGGACCCGAAAAACTGCTAAAAATAGTAAATTGTGCTACAATTAAGAAAACTAAAAAATTGAAAGAGACAGTTGTGGGGGACCAAGTGGGATAGGTGGGTGGCCACAAACATCCACCTAGATTATTCCCCCCCCCTTAGGAAGCAATGATCCCCATTGTGTTGAGTTCCTCCATCTGCTGAACTTGGTCCCTGGTGAGTTGTTCTGCAATCTCAGATGTGTCCAGTAATGGTGGAAAACATGGTCGAGGGCAGTACACATTGAACACTTGGTGAAGGAAAAGGAATGAGGGAATGTTTTGCTCCAAATCATTGTTTCCCGTAGCCTTGGTAATGGTGTAAGGACCATGCTGGCATGGTTTAAGCTTCTGATGGGTTCCAGTAAGGCATTCTTTCAGTCGATGCAACCAGAATTTGTTGCCAACCTGAAACTTGTGTGGTACCCCTGTGGATGAGGAGAAGTTGTTCCTGTGTTCTTTCATGACCGTACCCCTCTGTTGTTGTTGTTGCTGCATGGAGGAACCCTTCACGGGGGTCATGGATGTGGCAACGATCTTCCCCTTAATTTGGGAGAGAACCAGACAGAAAATGAATTTCCCGGTCTGGGAGATGAGCTTGCTGCATTTCTTAGCAGTGATCAAAGAAGTGGCGGTAGGTGGGGCTACCTCTCATATCCTGTATAATGAATTTTACAAATAAATAATGACAACATGAGGCCTTGACTCATACACAGCATGTCACCTCCATAAGTATGGTTGGCCTAATAATACATCACAAACATCCAGAGGTGCAACATCACACAATACCTCGTCTGTGAAGGGCTTGATGATGTAGGGAAGGCGACACTGCTGGCGAACTCTGAGATCTCTTCCTTCGTGAAGCCACCTGATACTGTACGGCTATGGGTGTGGTGTAGTCAGTAGGCCCAACCGCTTCATGACCTCTGCTGAAATGAGGTTCTTTTGGCTGCCACTGTCGACATTGAATTGCAACGGCAAACCCTTCACCCACATCTGTGAGTGGAAAAGACGTTCCCCCTCCTCTGGATCTTCAGGCTCATTCTTTTGGATCTTGGCGGTGGCAACAGTGACGTTGGGCTCTGCATCAATGATCTGCTTCCCTTTTCTATTCCCCTTTTCAGGTTTTGACTTAGGGTCGAAACATGCATCTGATTCTAAAGCCTTCAACTCGGCCACCAGTAACTGCTCCGTCCGACACTCACTTGTGTTATGAGTGGGGATCTTGTGGAACTCACACCACTTTCCTGTGTCCTTATTTGACTTCGTGGTGTTGTTATTTTCTTGCGGCTTCAACGGGTTGTCTGGGTCACCCTACCTTGGCTTTGTCCTTTGGTCTTCGAATTTGCAGATCCAAAGTCTCGCTTCTTCTATTTGAACTTTTGCTCAATTTTGACAGCGTATCGGTATGTCTTGCCCAGCGAGGAGATGTTTAGGAACACCATCTCTTCCTGGATATATTTGTGTATGCAGCCGTGGTATTTGAGTACCAAATGCAACTCAGAATCCTTAATACCCAACTATGTGCGAAGGGTATGAAAAATGTTTGTGAACTCCGGCACATCTTGGTCCCTTCCCTGCTGTAGCGAGGTCCACTTTATGCATTTGTCCTCATAGCTTTTGACAGGGTAGTATTGATCCTTGATGGCATCCCAGAATGAATTCCAAGTGGGTGCGGCTGAAAATAGTGAGTCGGTACTTTCATCCTTCTGCTCATAGTAGGTTTCCCACCAATCCTTAACATGGGGGGCTGCTTTGAGTAGAGTGAAAATAATCTTTTCCTGACTGGAAAAATCATGAACAGAAAAATAACCCTCTAGCAGATTTATCCATTTATCGATGGCATTTGTGTCTATCTGACCCTTGAATATGGGGCTTTCAAAATTAACTTGTACCTTAAACAGTGTGGCGTTTCTAGAGTAATTGTTGGAAGCTGATGCGTCGCCCTAGGTAGTCGCTGAAGGATCTGGGAAAAGTTGTCCATCATCGCGTTCCTTGGTTGCTCGAGGGCTTATTCGAGCAAGATTTTGATGGGATCTCCTACCTCCTCATCTTTATTTTCATCCGCCATGGGAGGCCATTGGGATTTGCGAGGCTAGTCTTGCAAAGGTTCGATCAGTTCAAGCCCTAACTCCTTATATCCCGAACTCATTGGGGAGATGCAAAGAAAAATAGAGAAAAAGCAGAGGCTCTGATACCACTGATCCAGATTTAAACAGGAATGCAACAAATTTTAGAGATAACCATAAACACAAAGATGCAGCAAAAATAATACTTCATTTCATTAATGTAAAATACTGAGATATGCTTACAAACCGAAAATGGAAATAAACATCTAGGGTGATGGTAGCTTATCTCTAAGAAGAGATGTGGTAGCTACATGCCTCTAAACTGTGTTACAATGAGGCTCAAAGGCCTATTTATTGTTGAGAAATGATGGAAAACACTTAACATCCCAAAACCTAACCCTAGAAGATGAAACGCCAAATTGTGGGCCCCATTTGGGTAAGTTGGTACATCAACTTCCCGGATTTGTAAATTTGGCACCTGATCTTCGTTTGATGCATACAATAGCTCGTTAAAAAGATCTATCCGGGCACTACAACTTTGGGAAGAGAAACATCGGTCCATGGACCCATGTAGCTCCCAGATTTCCCAAAAAATGTCGTTTAGGGCCTCAAAACGGCTCCAAAAGTTTAGGACACAAAAAACTACTAAAAATAGTAAATTATGCTACAATTAAGGAAACTGAAAAACTGAAAGAGACAGTTGTGGGGGTCCAAGTGGGATAGGTGGGTGGCCACTAGCATCCACTTGTATCAGCAGCTGAGTGCGCAGGGCGAAGTCAAGTCTGTAACACAGGAAGGAATTAATAAAGAGAAGTTTTGTTATACTTTTGTGTATTTTTTCTTGGGTTAATGAATGATTGATATAATTTGCAAATATACTATTATTTTACTACACGCACCTGTATGAACGGTTTATATTGTTAATTATACTTAAAGCACTCAAATAGGCAAAGCTAATTAACTAACGTTGGAATACCAGTAAGGTCTTGGGTAATAACACAAAGCTCGACATTCAGCCCCTGGGTAGGTCTGCGTGAAGGCAGTATATAAGGTTATGAAGTACGGGAAAGTGCGCAAAGCAACCTGTGCACAGGGTCAAACCATGAACCAGTTGAACTCCTAAGAGATCTCCAAGGTGTGGAAACCCGGTTTTAGCACCCTCCCATACTACTTCGGGTGAGACCTCAGTCTGCGCTCCGTGGACTGTTGTTGAAAGGGCCAGTAGTACCAAGATTTGTTTGGCTAACTTAACTTTGAACCTTGGTCAAGCCCCAATAAGCCAACAAGCAAAGCATTGTTGTGTTGCCAAAATTTCTCCCTAGAAATCAAGAATTTCATTGAAAGGAGGATTTCATCATTGAGATAGTCTTCATACTTCTTTGAGAGAGAGGAATCTTGCAAGGAGATTGAGGAAAGGAACTTCCTTGTTCAGGATTTTTTAGCACCATTACTCAAACAATTCTCTCCAAGAGTCTTTTATCCATCTATTGTATCTCTTCTACATTTGGTAGTCAATAAAGGGAACCCTTTTCCATTACTTTGTTGATATGTTTGCTTCATTAAGCATTTTTTATGTGTTTATTTCTTAGTTTTTATTTTATGTTTATGTATGCATTGTTTTCACTACTTGCAGTGATTTTTTTACCTAATATTTTTCCACTAAAAACAAGCAATTGCTTTTGATTTCCTTGTAGGGAACAACCAATTCTTAGGAAGGTGTATTTGGTACTCTATAACAACAAACACATACCACACCACCATTCTATTAAAGTTAACCATTGCACCCATTGATGTTGTATATCTGAAGCAAAGCACTGTAGGTAGGTTTCCATACATTTGTTTACCACTTCAATTTGGCCATCTGTCTAGGGGTGATAAGTTGTACTCGTTTGGAGTTGCATGTCATTTATGAAAATCTCCTACCATAATTTGTTGGTAAATGTGGGATATTCATTAGACACAATAGAGGTAGGTATGCCATGCAATTTGAAAATTTGATCCATGAAGACCTGAGCCACTAGAGCTAGAGTGAATTGGTGAGGCACGAAAATGGGTGTATTTGGAGAGTCGATCAACTACCACTATGATGACCAACTTGTTGCCTGATTTAGGGAGACCGGTAATTAAGTCCATTGTTAGGCATGGAATCCCCCCAAGGCATGTTTTTGGGCTTAAAGCCCAAGTTTTGACCAAATCTTCTTGTAAAAAATCCGCGAATTGTGGGCGTAGAGCGCGAAATTCTGATAGAGTCACAGGGTTGTCTACCCTCATTTTATAATGTAATGTCGAATTAATAGACCTACCCATGGTCCATGGAACATGGGATTATATAAATAGAGCGAGGCTTTAAGTAGAGAAGATAGTGAAGATAGAATACAAGAGCAAGAGAAGTCTAAGTAATTGAGTCAAAGTGTAAAGTGTGTCTATGGGTCATAGAGTAGGAGAAGGCTCTACAGCTGAGTGCCCAAAGGCCTAGTAGTCCACAACAGAGTGCGTGGACCCCTGCAGCTGAGTGCGCAGGGCAGGTCGAGTCTGTAACCGTTGGGACAATCAATAAAGAAAAGTTTTACTATATTTTAGTGTATCTTTTCCTGGTTCAGTGCATGATTGGATATAATTTTCAAGTATATTGTTTCTTTATTGTGAAAACTTGTATGAATGTTTTGTATAACTAATTATAACATAAGGCACCCAAGTACGTGAAGGGAATTAACTGGTACAGGAAGATAAGTAAGATCTCGGGTAATAGCGTAGAGCGAGGCTCTAGCAGTGCAAGAGATCCACAACACCTGGTTAGGGTTGCACAAAGGCTGTGTCTCAGGCCGCAAGTAATAGGGAAGTGCATGAAGTGACCTGTGCGCATGAAAAAAAAGTGGACCATTCGAACCTCTCAAACATCTCAAGGGTTCGAAAGCCTAGTTCTAGCACCCTCCCATAATACTTCGAGTGAGACCTCAATCTGCAGTTTGCGGACTGTTGCCAAAAGGGCCAGTAGTACAGGGATTTGTTTGGATAATTAACTTTGAACCTAGGTCAGGCCCCAACAAGCCAACAAATGGTTCCGTTGCCAGGACCAAGATCTGCATAGATATGTCTGATGTTGTATCACTGGAATCTAACAAAGAAAGGAATTAAAGCTTGGTTGGGCAGGAAAATTCATGAATTCGCGATGTAGGAGAACAAGAATCTGCGACTATCAAAGGAAGAGTGGTTAGACTACTACTTATATACCGAGATCCATGAAATTTTCTTTGCATCCTTACCCACTGAGTTGTATGAGTGGATCGTGAAGCTAGCAGATAGCCAAGGAAGGTGTAAACTCGACAAACCTATTGTGTGGAATCCATAATTGGTGTACATACTAAAAGCATCAGAAGATAAGATCGCGCATGTTGTCGATCACTGGCTTGATCGAATCATAGGAGGAGTCATCACCGAATTCACGGTAGATACTTCAATAAGCTATAGCAAGGTAGAACGACGCTTACTCAAATGACCGCAAGGTAAGTACATTAAATCTCTGAAAACTTGGATTAAAATTCTACTGTGTGAAAAATGGGTTATGCGAATAAATTGATGTTTGGGGCTACACGAAGTGGGAGAATCTACAGAAACGAAGGTAGCACAGAACTAGAAACTAGCCCCTTGATTTCACCTCCACGAGGGGGCGAAGAAGGGCTCACAAAGGTCTCTCTAAGAAGTGCGATCAATCTGATAAGACAAAGAGTTCCACGCATACCTCCCCCACCCACACCACCACTAGTTTCACCGTCTTCACCCCCGTCTTCGCCCATACCACCTCCGCCACCACCTTGAAGCAGTATGGCAAGTGCGATAAAGCTACCAGTGTTCAAGGGAGTAGGGAATGAAGATCTGGACCAATTTTGGTTCGTGATAAAAGATGTGTGGGAAGCACAGGGAGTCACGGATGACAATATAAAGAAGGCAACATTGGTCAGCACTCTGCAGGATCACGCACTGACCTGGTACATTAAGCATTCCAATGAAAATCCGAATGCATGGATCATGGATATCCAAGTTGTGTTAAACAAAGAATTTAGCAGGCTAAAGTTAGAGGCACAGTCGACCATTGGGTTCAAGGAAATCACAATGCTACCAGGCGAAACCCCATGGGAGTTGGATCAAAGACTGAAGTGCACAATTCATGAAGAGAACATGACATAAACAGATGGGAAACATCGCGAATGGTTTGTAGCATTGTTAACGCCACATATACGAAACGTGTTGTCACAACAGAGGCTAAGAACTCAAGCCAAGGCCTTGGAGGTCTCGATGAGATTGCACGAGAGCCCAATACAAGATCCCAACCTAGGAGTTCAGCAGATTCACGTGTAGTTGAAAAACCTATGCCTTGAGATGCAGAGTTTGAAACAAGACAAGACAACCCCCCCAGAGATAAACGATGAGGTATGGTGCATAAAATGCAAGGGCCAAGGGCACAATAAAGACCACTACCCATTGTTTGCAAATTACCTTGTGGGAGGAGGGCCAATTCCATTAAGACCAGAGGCACAAGCAAGATAAAGTGTGGTACCTGCACTATGGTGTGCGATTTGTTAGATAGGAGGAAAGCATGCTACAGATAACTACCATCTATTACAGAAGTATATGTAGAATTCTCAGCAGTTGTTTTGTAATTTTTCTAGGTCAATGGGACATGATGAGTGCACATGTCGAAGTTCTGAGATGATGATGGATTGAACTCCTACCTATAGAGTTTAGGCCAAAACACGGGCCCTCAATTGAAACACAGGAATGGCATGCATTGGATTTCAGGGGTGCAGACAAGGCCGAGGTGGAGGGGGACCGGGTAGAGGTCACGGGCAACTAATATGTTACAATTGCGGAGGGCCAAGGCATTATGCCCGCAATTGTATGAATCCAACGCGACCATCATGCTTGTATTGTACATTGTTTGATCATAAGACGAAGGATTGTCCCACACTGATAGCGAGGTTGCGAGATAAAGGAGCACTCCAACCTCCCCCGAATCAGAACCTACAAATGATGAGGTCTGAGCCGCATGAGGAAGACCCTAATGTAAATATCATGCTTCAGAGTGGAATTACAATAGGGGATGACAAAGTCAAACAGCCTGAAGAAAGTACCTAGGCTCACAAGGCTCCAATGAAGGAACCAGAGTTTGATTTGGAGTGCGCTAAGGAGACCTTCATGGAAGCAAAGAGGAGCTTCGTTGATGCCTCCACTTTAGGAGGTAAAGACGGACTAGATCTGGAAATGGACCCATCAATTCTCACTACATTCTTGGAGACATGCATGAAGCTAATGCGCGACAGAAAGGTAGTAAAGGGACTGCAAGAACTCATAATGAGATGCACTGGGACTACGCCAGGAGAACCGTGTGTAGTCTGGAAGCTAGGAAATCACATAACGTGAACAGGAAGGGAAATGAGATTGATGCACAGATTGAGCAATATGAGATGGACCAAGTGATTCTAAATCTAGGATCAGACGCGAACATCCTCCCAAAGCAAACATGGGAGCGCATGGGTAGGCCTGCGCTGCAATGGTCTCTTATCCAACTGTGAATGGCGAACCAGCAAAAGATCCTACCTATGGGGAGATTGCAGGGAATCACAGTAGATATCGAAGGAGCAAGCACGCTAGCAGATTTTGAAGTGATAGAGATTGTTGATGACAACAATCCCTACCACGCGCTATTGGGAATAGATTGGGCCACTGACATGAATGGAGTGATAAATATGAAGAAGTGCAAGATGATCTTTTAGACAAAGTCTTTGCGCGTAGTGGTACCTTTAAACCCTATAGAAGGATCGCACTACACGGAGCCAATGCGCGACTACGATAGCGACGATGATCTAGACTGCATCTACAAGATAACCGCGTGGGAACAAGACTGGGTAAATCCAACCATAGATGGCTGAATTTCATGGGAGTGCGAAAGCTCCTGCACATCAAATTCTGACAAGGAGATAGAACGATGGTAGAACCAGTTACACGAGGTAACCATGCTCAACTCTAACATGATGACGAGGTCATTGTGCTTCATAGCAATAAAGGTAAGAGATCTGCCTACGTATGACAGGTTAAGTAAGCTAGATGACTTCCTAATCAAATTTGAAAGAGAGGTACTAGAACAGCAGCACTTCAACACTCTGAAATGGGTACTGCGAGCTACGCCCGCAAGATGGTGGGGTATGCACTAAATAAGTTTTGAGGACTAGCGTGAATGCAGAAGAATGATGCGCAAATGGTTTGGGAAGCCTCTGATGTAGTTAACAGAAAAGATTACCGGACGAACTGGCATGCACACCCACCTATCCAGGTGGATACAAGCATATGTGTGAAACCTATGCAAATGCACACAATCCTCGTGGTAGGAGACACGATCAGTAAGCAGGTGCGGGTAAGGCAATGGCACAAATGACCCCTTCGGTTGGGGCCACGAAGCATGAAAAAACCAAGTGCACAGAAGGATATCCACGCAGAATCCCTTAACAAGGTACACAAAGTGCTGAACAAGGTCCACAATGCGAAGCGGACTGACTGGGACCTGCGCATGCCAGCGGTTCTATGGGCTTATAGGATCGCGTGAAGAACCTGACCGTGTAGGCACTACCAAGGCTGGAGTATAAAGCAAACATTGTAAGCCCTATAGTACATGAAAAGCTTAAATCGTGCATTATAGCATCGATAGATACGACAGTTTTTGGAACCTTGGAAGAAGAAATCCAACAAGGAAATTCTAGGCTCCAAGAACTTGGGTATGATTAAGGAATAAAAGCACTATGGTGGACGCGGAAGTCAAGAAGCTAGAAGAAAAGATAAAGGAATATTTTCTCGATAAAAATGCAAGGGTGATACAACAGGATGCATACGATCACGATGACTGGTGTGAGGCCTATCACCACAAATTGACCAGTCTGATTCCTTGGCTTGGACCTCACATTACTAAGTGAATCGACCAGGGTAGCACAATGCAGATGATAAAGTGCACGATGCCGCCCATAACAATAAAAGGTGGATATTTTCCAAGAAACATGATGGATGACAGGATGAAACTTTACACGGGTGGTGTGACCACCTAACTAGCTGAGGGAAGTACATTCTTAGTGCTCCAGGTAGTTGAAAGGAACGGCGGGACTATAAACTACTCTGCCCAGGAGCTGCACGATGTTGGAGCTGCATGCAGAAGCAAAGAGTCACAAGGTCCACGACCGTGCATGGGGGGGTTGTGCTGCTGCGCAGGTTGGCCAAAAAGTGACCGTTGAAGTTACTATTCATGATGGGATGCTCGACTTGAGACGATGGGATGCTCAACTTGAGACCAAATGGAGCAAGTGGAAGGCATTTAAGACGTGATTTATGGGCAATATTTGGGAAAATCTACCACCAAGAGAGCATTAATGAACTAGATTTGGGGGGAGCAGTTGAATTCAAATTCAAAAAGTGTTATAAATTACAAGGGGCTACCCAGCAAACAACACTTGGTCATTTTCAAATTAAGCTATTGAGTAGAGCCCTGTTTGTTTTGTGTTGAGCGTTGATTGAGCACTTGAGTTTGGAAGTGATAGATTTCTGGATAGACATGATGGAAACAACTGAGGAAGTTATGGAAATAACAGAAATGACCGCCAAAGTGGCCGCACAGGCCCTAACTATGGGGGATGCTCCGGAAGGTGCCGGGATTGTGGCAAAAATCCAGAAATCATCGTGCTCTCCAAGACCAAAGAAGGACAAACAAGCAATGCTTCTCGTACGAGTGTCCCCGCAGAACCTGCTGCGCACCAAGATTTTAATGGAGGAGATGGGGAAATTCATCACCATAGAGACCGATGAAGAAGAAGAATACCTAGAGGACCTAATCATCACAGAAGATGAGGGTGAAGGCACGGAGGATGAAACTGAGCCTACGCACCCCCTAACAAATTTTCCCGCCTATATCCCCCCACGAAAAGGGAAGGCTAAAGTGCCCACGGACCTTGACAAGACAAAGAGCTTGATCCAGACCTCACTCCTCCCAAATAACGTTAGTTTTTAGGGCACGCACCTAAGATGGGTGTCGAGCTTAAAATTTGAAGATTGGGACCTCACTGACCACGAGAAGTTCCCTCACCTTGAGACCTCTCACCTCATGAATCCCAAGTAAAACACCGCGGTGGTAATTACAAAATTAGTTTCGTGAAATTGGTTGCATGAAGTGGAAAATGTCAAGCTACTGAACTTGCTCTAGGTGCCGCATTTCCACCGCGCCCCAATAACCATTTTTGTCATCAGGTAGCTACTCTGCCTAGTGCATGATGGGTATTTGTGGCTGGAGGAGCCCATCCCCATCAGGACATACCTGATTCACCACATTACCTAGCTTCCATGCAAAGGAGATGACGCCGTGACATCTCGGAAGGGAAGAGTATTGACTTGGCCATCACAGAGGCCATGAAGAAAAACTACAAGCTAGTAAAGAAGAAAAGGGGCTAAGCCATATCCAGCATCAATGATAAAGTAGTGAGAGTGCCGACCCAAATACTAGCCGGTAAAGTTATACGCAAGTGCCGCGTGGACAAGGTACCCATGCCAGTGGTAACACCTGTTGAACAATGCGTGGAGGGGGTCCAGTTTAACTAGTCTGAGTTCCTCTACAAGGAATTCTTGGAGAATTATCACGAAGCTCAAGAATAGGGCAAAACGTTCCACTATGCATGGCTTCTTTTGTCCATAGTGCTCATGGCAAGGGAATTGCCAGAAGATAGTCAATTCCCCACAATTGACAGGGATCTGCTGAAGGCCACGAAATACGCTTCACTATGGGCCACAAAGGATTCCACTAAGATCCGCTACAGTAAAATATTTTGGGTCTTCGTGGAGATGAACCTCAAAATGGGGGTCAACCGCAAGCCATGGTTGTCGCCCACTATCTACAACAGCCTACAAAGTTTTGTGAAATTTAAAGTAGACATCCATAGAATATACATCAAAGCATGCAAGGACCTGGCCAAACAATGGAGAAAGCTACCCTTTGTAGCCACGAATGATGTCATCTTTAACATACTGATGACATGGCCGCCAGAGTGGCACGCTCCAAACATCGTGGAGATAGAGAAGTCAGCGGCACAGAGGAAGAAAGACGAGGCCAAACAACGCATCGCATAGTTGGCAGAAAAGAGAAGGAAGGGGTAGTAGTAGCATAAGCGCGAATGGTGCGGGATATTGCACAAACAGTAACTAAGCAGGAAAAGGCCACAGCAGCAGAAGCAACAACCACGAAGGAGGCAGCTGCGAAGGTGTGCGAGGGCCAAATGTCACCTTCGCATGGGCAGGAAGTAGAGGAAGAAGAGGGAGGCACGGAACCACAAACCGTGTCAACACAGATGAAGCGCCAGCACCCAACCGAGCGGACAGGGTCATGCAAGAAGGTCAAGGCATCGAAGTTGTCTATTGACCCGATCACCCTAACTGAGGATGATCTACACGACATCGGCGAGACAGTGTGCAATCTCACCTTCGAGGCCCTCCAAAATTTCATGCAGGAGAAAAATATTTTGTTGGGGGCCCTCAGAGTGTAGCTGCAGGAGTTGCAGGTGCACCCTCCTAAGGCTGGTACCCTTTCAAGCAGCCTCACAGTCAGAGCAACGGCAGTAGAATAGATGTTGCACGCTTGGGTGACGAATACCATAGTGCTTCCAAAAGGGGCACTAGTGACAACAAATGAGGCTAGCAGGCCTACGGTTAGTCTGTTGAAGGGTCTCAGCATCAACATGGCTACACTCCTGCAGGAGACCTTATATGTTCTGCAGGATGGGATAACTGCAGAGCTGCGAGCTAGGGAGAGCCACACACTGCAAGTCCTTAGTGGGTAGAAAAATCAATATGGAACAGTTGAGCTTGTAGTGCGACGAAGTGGTGTCGCAGAATCGACAGTTGGTATAGGTAATATATGAGCCTTGTCAAAGTGTCCTAGAGTTGGCCATCCCAGCAGACACACTAGCAGAGGCGCGCATCCACAGGTTAGTAGTAGGGGTGTGTGAGGCACGGGAGGAAATGAAAAAGGTTCAGCTAGAGCTAAACCTTCAGATCGTCGAACTGAGGTTTAAGGCACAGCCATCCACACCTCCAAAAGTTAGAGAACAACACACTAGCACTATTATAGCAGGACTAAATGAGATTGGCAGTGTAGTGCGAGACTACACCAGCATGTTGGAAGAATCACTTAAGGTCGTCACAAATCTGCAGGAGGACCCCAACATCCAACACTTAGAGACAAAGGCATGAGAAATCCAACAACAGTATGACAGCGTCAAAGAAACTGCACAGACGGTGGCCCTCACTCAAAGGCTCACACAGATGCAACAGGCCAAAGCACTGAAACAATAGGTGGATGCGACACGACACAAGGAAGCAGTCTTGAAGGCACGCATTCAGCCTTGGATCAACGAGGTCTTCACCATCATAGAAAAAATTGAAGGCAAGCTTGCACACATACAAGGGAGATAGGAAAATATGCAGAGAAGCACTTCTGACACCATGGTCTCAGAACAATGCATGCAGCAGATCAAGCATTCAGCAGCTCAGTGCGTTGCCGACCTTGCGACAGTTCAAGCAAAATTGGAGGAACTCCATGCAAAGATCTCCCCATCGACAGAGTGACTCAAGGGAAAGTCATGATGTTTGTGTTGGGGGCCTGTTGGGCATGGAATCCCCCCAAGGCATGTTTTGGGGCTTAAAGCCCAAGCTTTGACCAAATCTTCTTGTAAAAAATCTGCGAATTGTGGGCCCGAAGAACGAAATTATAATGGAGTAACAGGGTTGTCCACCCTCATTTTTTCATGTAATTTTAGCTTAATAGACCTACCCATGATCCATGGACCATGGGATTGTATAAATAGAGTGAGGCTCTAAGTAGAGAAGATAGCGAAGATAGAATAGAAGAGCAAGAGAAGTCTAAGTAATTTATTCGAAGTGTAAAGTGTGTCTGCGGGTCGTAGAGTAGGAGAAGGCATTGCAGCTTAGCGCGTAGAGGCCTAGTAGTCCGTAGCTGAGTGTGCGGACACCTGTAGCTGAGTGTGCAGGGCAGGTCAAGTATGTAACTATTGGGAGAATTAATAAAGAGAATTTTTACTATATTTATGTGTATCTTTTCCTGGTTCAATGCATGATTGGATATAATTTGCAAGTATATTGTTTATTTACTGTGTGAACTTGTATGAATGTTTTTATAACTAATTATAACATAAGACACCCAAGTACGCGAAGGGAATTAACTGGTACAGGAAGATAAGTAAGATCTCGATTAATGGTTCAGAGCATGGCTCTAACAGCGTGGGAGCTCCATAGCCCCTAGTTAGCGCTGCGCAAAGGCAATGTATCAGCCTGTGAGGAATAGGGAAGTGTGTGAAGTGACCTACACACAGGAACAAGCAGTGGATCAGTCAAACCTATCAGACATATCAAGGGTGCAGAAACCTGGTTCTAGCACCCTCCCATACCACTTCGGGTGAGACCTTAGCCTGACCTCCGTGGACTGTTGCCGAAAGGGCTAGTGGTACAGGGATTTGTTTGGCTAATTAACTCTGAACCTGGGTCAGGCCCCAACAAGCCAACATTCATTGAGAAATTTTCCATATAGAAGAAGCTAGTGGAAATGGTTGTAAGGTTCCTGGTGCCTTCATTGTTTCCCCTTTATTGTGTGGATATACATCACATTCAGTCACAAATGTAAGAATGTTTTTTTTCATCCCTTCCAGAAGAAGAGCGGCATGCACGGGCATAAGTCTTATGAAAGCCTAAATTTCACGCAATGGGAGAGGATTCCAGCTCTGCTAGGATTATTGGTTTGAGAGTGGAGTTAGGGGAGAGAACCACATGATCTCTATATCAAAGAATATCTACCTGCCAAGTGTAACCTATTAGAGGGTTAGGATCCTCTCATAACCTTTGGATTAGTTGGGAAAGAGATGGATGGGAAAACCATTCACGGCAGGTCTCCTCAATCCAAGATGGGATGGGAAAACATAAGGATAAGAGGTTGTCGTCCTCCTAATATTTCCGAGATATAGCATCTGCCACAAAAATGTCATGATCTTTCTTATAGACCATCTCATATTCATAGCCCAACATTTTGGTAGGCCATTTTTTTGTGGTGAGGATAAGTGTTGCTCCAAGAAATACTTCAGACTATGGTGGTCAATTTTTATCTGGAAACGACATCCAAGCAAGTATGGTCTCCAAGTGTCTACTGCATGTAATATGGTAATTATTTCTTTCTTGTGAGTGGATTGACCCAAATTATTGCCACTTAATTACTAGCTTGTGAAGGTGATCAATCAACCATCTTTTTTTAAGACTGCTCTAATACCTATCCTTGAGGCATCACATTCGATCACAAATGGTTTTGTAAAATCTAGGAGGGCCAAAAATGGGGTGGAACATGTTATCACAATTTTATTTGTTAGTTTTTAAAAGTGTTGATAGTTTCAAGTTCAGCATTGATTTGTAAAAAGCAAAGCTAAAGCATTGACAATGGGAGCGCCATCACCAATTTGTAATAAACGGGGTTAAAGCACTGACAACGATAGTGTCAGCGTTATTGCAGCTTTGAAAATTTAAAATTGCACTGAAAACCATAGTAGCTGCGATAATTTCTGAATACAATCAATTAAACTCCGACAACTCAAAAATCAACACCAAATGCAAAATTCAAACATTTTCATGACCAAAGAAATGTGTTGATGGAATAGCATGTTTAGTCTCAATTGTTTCCGGATGGTAAAATTACTTATATTACCATGACTTAAAAGTTATGCATACTTAATCATTTGTATTGTTTTATCCATTGAAGAAAAACAATTGTTATCCCACATTCTTGTAATTGAATCCCACTCCCATCTTCATTGCTTGTGTTTCTAGACAGTGGAAGTTATGACACAAGCTCAGCAGTCAAAGGGAAAAGGTGCCAAAGCATATTTGTTTTTACTTGACAAAACCTTTCGTTTTTAGACTATTTTTCGTGCGCAACAAAGTAATTTCGAGCACATTTTCCAAACAAATGAGAACAAATTTTTCAAAACTGAAAGAGGTTTTTATCTGTAACAGACCATTTAAAAAACCCTCTCTTAATTTTCTAACATCTATCGCGGTTTTGGAGTTTTGAAGGGATCACTAGACCCTATTTTTCAGGAATTCGTGAGGGAAAAGTTCATGGACAGTGGTTGACTTGGATGCCACCTCATAAAATTTGGCTTGGTGATCCTTATCTCAAACCATGACTCCAACAACTACATGATATTTAGATGTAGATAGGATTAGTATTTTTTCTATATGCATGTATTTGATAAAGTACGTTGTTATTTTTAGATTTTGTAATTAATTTTTGTTTGGAAAATGTCGTAGTTATGGTTTTTTCTATAAAGACAATTTCTGAAGAAGGAAAAAGGAATGGAACTTATTTGAAAAAGAGACATTTTATGTGCTTTATGATCAGATTATAATAAAGTACACTATGTGAGAAGTTTACATAAATTCTTGTGTCATAATTCTCTGTCTCTCTCTTGGTTTAATATTTTCCTCAATATCTGAATGCTCAGTGGTCTTGAAATTTGAATTCATATTGTTTTGCTCCATTTTCTTTATGTTTCAAATCTTTAAATACTTTTTCTTCACATATATATCACATTGATTTCCTTTCACTATCCTCCAACGCAACACCCCTAGTTAAAAACTCATGTAAAATATATAAATACCACGGTTGATGGGACATGTATGCCAAGATGAATGGTGGGAAAAACATCCTAGTGGGTGTTCATTTGGTTTTGTTGTTGCCACAACCACCACCCATTCAAACTTGCCTTGGGAACAATTTTGGATGGGCCCCTTAGAAGTTAATCTTGCATCTCTTCGAATGATTAGTTTTACCTGAGGTATTTAGCTCTCTAGAGAGTCAAATATTCCATTCACAAATGGTTAAATCCCCCTGTTGAAGCCCCGAAAATCGGGTCTACAAAAAGGGAGATACCCACCCGGGCGAGACCTTGAAAGCAGCTTCTTTTCCATTTGGGATGGTGGGTCTGACTGGGGATAGTGGGACCAGTTTCCCAATTTATGTGTGTGTGTGTGTTGAGAATTGATATTTCCTTTCTAATAATTTCTAAGTAAAATGCTTTTATTCTAAATCTAATTTAACAACATGCAATTGCATTCTAATGAATAGAAATATCTAATTCTAAAACTAACCTGGAATTTAATATTTCAGTTATGCGATCTAAAATAATGTCTAACAGCAATTGGTAATAAAGATCATTCAATCGCTATGAGAAAAGAATTCAATAAAGATAAACCTTTTTGTATAAAAAGTTAGCCGAAACAATTGTGAAACGCATATCGCATAATAAGTCACTCATATATTAAGCATAAATAGAATGCCAATCACCATACAGAAGTGCCAAATGATAACTCAAGCATTTCAGCATTCATATATAAATAACTGAACATAAATATCACCTTAACACATAAGCAGAAATCATTAAGAGATAAAAGTACCATTGATAACAAGTTCTACTCATGAGCTTCAACAATAATGATTTATCTCCTCTTAATTCAACATCTACTAAGAGTACAAAAGTGCAATTTCAGTAGCAGATATTAAACACAGATATCAATAAACCTTGTTCCATTCATTCATCAAAACCTCCTCGAAGGGTGCAGAAGTGCATGTTCTAAGGAAATGTTTTTGACAAATATCAGGACCCTTCTCTGAATGCATGAGAAGGGTTGAAATACTACTAGCTAAATCTAAAAATAGCTTATTACAAAAATATAGGAGGAGGTTTAAATATTGACCATCCTCATCTAAGTCAAAAATAAAGCAAAACTAAAACTAAAACTGAATCTAGCAATTAATTATCTATGTATTTGTTCTCTGTGGTCGCAAGCATTCAGCATCAACTTGAGGAGAGTTGGTTGGCTGACCTCCAACTTTAATTGCCCTGCGAAAACAGAATCGGCAAGTTCTGGTGCCATCTTCTCAACAGAGTTAATGAGGCATTTGAGAGTCATGCATTGACTGTGTGGTTTTAGCAAGTATCGCCAGTAAGAATCCAAATTCAACTTGGTTAAACTCTTGATAGACTTTGCTCTTTCTTTAGCCTTTTGTCTCCAACTTGTCTGTAAATGTTGTGCATTTGGTAGATATTTACATACCACTTTAAGGATATCTTTTATAAATACCACTGGTTTTTAGAGCTCAGGTTTTTCCTTTAGCCTTTAGCACTTTTTCTACAATTTTTTGGGCTTACAGGCGACTAATTGATCAGAGGTTTTCCTTCTCAAGGGGTTTTGCCTGACGATGTGTGATTAGCACTAAGTGCTAATCGCGCATCGGAAACTGCCTCCGTTTCTTGATCCGGGCTTCCCTGGTGATATTTTTCGCCTCTTGCACATTTTTGTTAGAGGATATATAAACCTTAAATTTTGTGGAGTGAACGACCCAATGAGTCCTTGGCTCTGAGTCTTAAACTTTCTATTTGTTATCTCAGCACTATCCAGTACCCATTTGACCATGTCCTTGTATGGAAGAATCTTGGGCCTCGCCGCTATGCGGTGCAAGAATGAGCATGCTAGTTCTATAATTGATGCCTCAGACGACCCGCGTGAGTCTTTAGTTGTCGTAACCTTCATTGCTTTGGGATTTTCTTCCTCAAGTAGACTGTACATGCCTTCCCAAGTAGTAATGTCGATGTCTCTGTTACAGGTGGTGTCTGTGTATAAGGGCGTCATTTCTTTGTCTTCAGAACTCGGAGCTTTTCCCTTCTTTCCAATAATATTATGAACACTACTATGTATACCTCTTTGTTTTTCGTTCCTGCAATTTACAAATAAGGAAAGAGTAATGATAATAAATAAGGTGACGGGAAAGCTTTAAATGCCGAAATCATATAAAATATATCACCCTACGTGAAATGACCTTTCGATCATATCCAAACCATATTTCATTAATGATCATAAACTAACTCATTAAATTAACATTAATGCGCATAACAGGGCATCAGTTTTACAGAAAAACTTTTCGAACGACGAGCCCTGCAAATCTGCGATAAAGCGATTTTGCGATTTGCTTCACAATATCGCAGATCGCAATATCACTAATCCATTGTGTTTGAGAATCATCTATTACCATATGTTTCTGCGAAATGTGATTTGTGAGACACATCATCGCATATCAGCGGCTTGAGGTATTTCACCTTAAGTGATACTTGAGGCATATGAAAATTGCGATGCGATGAGTTTCTTCAGTGTGAGATCTCGCATCGTGATTTTTCAATGTTATGGGTTTGTTTATAGGATGTTATCCATTACCTTTTTTGAGATGGGATGCGGGTATTCTCCTAAATTTATGATAATAAGATTTATTCAAAAAGGTAATACAAGTGCTATTTTATTTTTTAAATTTTCCGATAAAGGTTCCCCACTTATTTAGTATTAGTAATAAAACTAAATAAGAAGGGGGGTTGTTGCTAGCCACAACACCCCCTTAACAAATCCCTCGCATATAACCTTGTTTAAGCCCTTCATTGATATGCTCATTGGGATTTATTTAACTCACAAAACCCTCCATCGCATCATTATTCCCGTCATAACTCTTTATAGCAGAAATGCTCAAAAAACATGCATTAAACCCCTTCTCCGCCAATCACAATCAACACTAAAACTTAGTGTTCACTGTTACCTTCTAGACCTGACAGTAGTATTAACCTTATTCTATATATTTTGGATCCAGAAGCTATATCGCTATCGGCGGGGTCCCGGGGGTTATACATATATGGCGCACCACCATTATCGGACCCGATGGTTCTATTAAACATGATATATATATATATATATATATATATATATATATATATATATTATATATATATTATATATATATATATATATATATATATATATATCAGGTTCGGGTTTTTAATCGCTTATCGCTATCGGGAGGCCCAAGGCTCATATATATATATAGCGCACTTCCATCTTCCGGATCTGATGGTTTTATTAACCATGATATATCTATATATATATATATATATATATATATATATATATATATATATATATATATATAATATATATATATATATATATATATCGGGTCCAGAAGCCACATCGCATATCGCGATCGGTGGAGCCTGGGGGTCATGCAATTATCAAAGAGGTGAGAGCCGGACCTGATGATGATTATATGCCCGATTACATAACATTTGAAGTCTGGCCTGCCGCCGGCCATGGGTTTTGTCTTTATTTTCCCTTGTATTTTCAAAAACATTGGAGTCTAGGTTCTACAAAGGGGAGCCTTAAGCGCCGAACCCGAAGGAATTATGAACTCCAACATATATGCATGTCAGGTCCAGCCAACCGAAAGGCACAATCGGCATAGTCTTAAGCCCAAGCTCATGGCACGATGTGATGCGATGTGGCGGACCCGATAAGGTAGCAAGCTAAGTGGGCTTGATTGTGGGGAAAAACTCCACAGTTAAGCGCGCTTGAGCCAGAGGAGATCTGGGATGGGTGACCTCCTGGGAATTCCTAGTTACCGGGTGCAAGCCCCGGAAGTGATGATTGATGCTATGTGATTCGTTCTCCACATTTCACTAGTTTCAATCCCACTTCTTCACCCCTGTGAGCATCACCCGATGCAATGAGTGCTAAGTGAACTATTCAAAAAATCATGAGAAATTAGTCAGTTACGACTACCTCTCATGGAAATGGTGATACGTGAATGACTTACTTAACACAGTGGAATCCCAAAATGATATCTAATCTTAATCCACTAATAAAGTAAAAAAGCTATATATAATCTAAAGATTCAAGTTATATATATAATTTAAGATTCAAACTAATGTTTTGGCCGACATTAATAAAATTATTTTTATTATTTTTTGAAGACGTGACATAATTACACATCGGGGTCATACTGGGTTGTAGAATGCGCCTCTCGACGCAATAATAGAAGCGGTGAATTTAGATCTCGGTAGTGTTGGTAGGCGGCAGATTCAAAATATTTACAGACAACTAAGCGACCTGAGTATTTCAAAGTTCAAATTTCTTCCACATGAATAATCCATGTTGCTATCTAACTACACGGAGTATGAAGAAACTCCATCCTCTCGATTGTTATCCTTGAGAGACTATTCTCTCGCAGCGGTAATGGAAATCTATTCTCTTTTCTCCTATATTATGACATTATTTTATTTGAATATCTTTGTCATTCCTTTTGGGCCTTCCACGCTTCAATCATCTAATCGTTAGCATCATCGTCATCTCAGTAATGCTTCTGATAGAGGGGTTATGTTTGGATTTATCTTTGCAATCACATATGATCCATAACACATTAACCACTTCCTGGAAACCTAATGTTTTTCTCTACAAGTGGAGAGGGATCAAATGCAGCCGGTGCATACAGAGATTGGTTTCACTCAATGTTTCAATCATGGGATTGCGAGGTACAATCTCTCCTCTTCTCGACAATCTCTCCTTTCTTAGAATACTTGACTTGAGAAATAATAGTTTTCATGATCACATTCCCTATTGATTGGGAAATTTGTTTCACTTAAATATGTTTTTTATGTCTATGAATCAACTCCAAGGTTATATTCCCCCCACTCTTTCTATATGTCATAGTTTACAAAACTTATCTATGACCACTAACCATCTCATAGGAAAGATTTCCTCTGAACTATGCATTCTCTTTAATTTACGATTCCTTAACTTAGAAGATAACAATATCACTGGTAAAAGCTCGGTCTTCTTGGGAAACATATCCTCTTTGGACGTTATAGATTTGGGTAGATGAAAACAAGCAGCTCTCAGGTGAGCACACTGCACCTGGACACTGCCCAAGTAGAGCTGTTGCTTCAATTAATCATTAAAATCAGAGTATATAAGTTTACACTATAATGGAGAGAATTCGAACTAACACCTAGAAAATAGGAACTAATCCTAATCTAGGACACACTCTCAACTGTGAAACAAATTCTCTCCAATAATACATATTCTCCATTAATTTCAACACCCCCCCTTAATGGAAAAAGGGTTAAGCTATACTCCTAACATCTCCCTAAACAAGTCAAATTTAATCCTCCCAAGGGGCTTAGTAAAAATATATGTTGCATTATCACAAGTATTAAAATATTCAATAAAACTTTCTTTAGTTTGAACCTTCTCTCTAACAAAATTAAACTGAGTATCAATATGTTTTGTGTTTTTGTGAAACACAGGGTTGTTCGCCAGCTTGATTGAGCTTTAATTGTCACATATAATTACTATTTCATCTTTTTGTTCTTCTTCAGCATCATGGAGAAGTCTCATCAATCAAATAGCCTCACACGTGGCTGCGCACATTGCCTGTATTAGGAAACCAGTTCGCAAAAAGATAGAAAAGATAGATCAATGCCTTAGAATTCGCCCTCTTCAAAGGGGCAACCTCCTTTACATTACACAAATGAACAATTCTAGGATGATATAAATGACTAAACCTTCCTTCTATATATAGAAGTATAAGGGGTCATAATATAATCAAGCTGACATAACAGTAATAACATGAGGGCACAATAATAACAATAGTGGGTTTCTATGGGGCACACTAATAACAATATGGGGACAATGGGGGAACAATAATAACAATAAGGGATACAATGACAATAGTAATGGGGGAATCACTAGTATTATAGGGACCTAACATGCCCCTCTCCTTCTGAAAAGCATTGTCCTCAATGCTTGAGTAGTTTTGGATGCTTCTGTATAAAATTATCATCCTCCCGGGTGGAATCTTCAACAGATATGTTCTTCCACTTGATGAGATACTCCGAAATTGATCAATTTCCTAGTTGTCGAGTTCTTTTTTCTGTTACTGCTTCTAGTTCCAATATGATTTTTCCTTCCTCATCAAGTTCTGGCAATATTGTTTGAACTGGGAGCTTGTCACCTATAACCTTTTTTAAACATGAAACATGGAAAACTGGGTGCACTTGGGAAGTTGCAGGAAGCTCCAATTTGTATGCCATAGTACCAATCTTTTGCAACACCTTGTATGGACCATAATGCTCTGGTGATAATTTATTATCCTTCTTAGCTTGCTTGAGGGACATTTGTTTATATGGTTGTAGCCGTAGGAATACCCAGTCACCTACATCAAAACTTCTTTCACTGCGATGTTGATATGCCTGTTGTTTCATTCTATTATGGGCCAACGTGAGGTTATTCTTTAAGGGTTGGAGAACTTGTTGTTGATTCTCGATGTGATGTTCCACTGCTTGAACCTTAAAATTTTCTCTTAAATATGATGTGATGGATGGTGGATGATATTCATAAAGTCCCATAAATGGGGTCAATTTTTTCTGAAGTATGGAAGGAAGTGTTATACCACCATTCAGCTAGAGGAAAACATTTGACCCATTGTGTCTGTTTATTAGATACAAAGCAACGAAGATATCCTTCCAAGCATTTGTTTACTATCTCAGTTTGCCAATCAGATTGAGGATAATAAGATGAGCTATGAAATAACTGAGTGCTGAGACAAGAAAATAATTATGTCCAAAAATTTCCAGTAAAAATGGGATCTTTGTCATTTACAATAATCTTTGGGTTTCCATGCAGTTTTTGAATTGTTTCCATAAATGTAGTAGAAACTGTAATAGCTTTAAATAAATGTGATAATGCACAAAAGTGTGCATACTTGGTAAGTCTATCAACTACCACCATGATGACACTCTTTCCTTCGCACTTGGGTAAACCTGTGATAAAATCCATTGAAACCTCCTCCCAACGTTGGCGTGGAATGGATAAAGGTTGTAATAGACCTGAGGTCTTAATGTTTTCAACTTTATTTTGTTGGAAAACCAAACATTCCACCACAAACTTTTGAATATCCGATTTAAGGCCATCCCAAAAAATTTCCTTCTTAACCCTGTGGTAAGTTTTTAAAAAATCCTAAGTGCCTCCTAAGGGAGAGTGTGCAATTCCATAAGAATATTTTGTTTGAGTTGGGAATTCTTACATAGGTATAAGCGATCTTTGTACCATAACGAATCATTTTCCAGCTAAATGTATCAGATGTACTGGGATATTGTTCTAACTTTTGGATGAGTGCCCACACTTCTTCGTCATTCTTCCATTCATCCCTTGCTTCGTTTATCCAATCTAGCTAGATAATAGGAATGACGCACAACAATGCTTCCACATCCTCATCCTTTCTTGAGAGTGCATCTGCCACAACATTTGCTTCCCTTTTTGTAGATGATTTCAAAGTCATAACCCAACATCTTTGTGACCCATTTTTTTTTCTCTTCAGAGGATAATCTTTGTTTTAAAAAGTATTTAAGATTATCATGATCCATTTTTACCTTGAAATGTGTTCCCATTAGGTAGGGTCTCCATTTCTTAAGTGCATGTAGTATTGCCAACATTTCCTTCTCATAAATAGCTTCGTGTAAATACTTTCCTTTGATTGGACGACTTTCAAAAGCAATGTATTTTTCATTTTGCATTAAAACAACACCAATTCCATTTCTTGAAGCATCACATTCCACAATAAAGGCTTTTGTGAAGTCCGGCATAGTTAAGACCGGTGCTTGGCACATTACTTCTTTAAGATGTTTGAAGGCCTTTGTTGCCTCTGGAGTCCATGAAAATGCATCTTTCTTCAATAATATTGTTAGAGGTGTTGCTATTTTCCCACAATTCTTAACAAACTTGTGATAATACCCTGTCAACCTGAGAAATTCTCACAGATGCTTTATGGATGTGGGGATTTTCCATTCCTTAATGGCTTCAATTTTGCTAGGGTCTACCTTAACACCTTCATGAGATACAATATGACCTAGATATTCCACCTCTTGTACTCCAAAGAAACATTTGGATCCTTTTGCATATAATTGTTTCTCCTTCAATAGTTTGAGCACCCTATCAACATGTTCAACATAATCCTTCCAAGACTTGTTGTAGATTAGTATATCATCAAAAAATACTAACACAAATTTCCTGAGGAAGGATTTGAAAATGGAATTCATCAAACCTTGAGATGTAGAAAGTGCATTGGTAAGACCAAAAGGCATGACCAAAAATTCATAATGACCCTTATGAGTTATAAATGTTTTTTTCAAAATGTCTTCAGTTTTCACTTTGATTTGATGATATCATGAACGAAGATCCAACTTGGTGAAGTAAATTGATCCATGCAATTCATCCAATAATTCATCAATGATAGGAATGGAAATTTATCATTAATACTGAGCTTATTGAGCTCCCTATAATCTAGACACATTCGTCATGATCTATCCTTCTTCTGCACCAATACTACTGGAGCAGAGAAAAAACTTTGACTAGGTTGATTTATACTAGCCTCTAGCATTTCTACAACCATACGTTCAATTTCACTCTTTTGGGCATAGGGATATATGTATGTCCTGATGTTTGGAGGAACACTTCCTGGACTCAAATGAATAGAATGATCATGATCATGAAAAGGTGGGAGGCCTTTGGGAGTCTCAAATACCTTGGAATGATTGTCCAAGACATTTTGGAGATCTGGAGAAATAGATGATTTCAATGTGGGAACCTCTAGTGAACATAATTGTGCAATTATGCCTCACTGTTCCTTCTTTAGAAGCTTTGTCATACCGTTAGAGCTGATTATCTTTCTCGGTTTCCCTGAAATACCCCTTGTTATAGACATTTTTGGGCACTTCAACCCCAATCATAAATTTCCATAAACTGAGGGCTCATAAGTCCCTAAAAGTGTTGCTTCACTGCCTAAAGGAACAAGGTCAGCTGATTACATCATCTCCCAGAAGTTCTCCATTAAAAACTGCTCATAAATGGTCAAAACTAGACCATACTGAAAACCCAATGCAGAGGATGCGATGCATATCACCTTCCCAGTGTACAAGGTGCGATGCATACTGAATGGCTCCTCTGTAGGGTGCGATGGTCGGGAATGGACAAATGGCAGGGACAAAATGCGA
>APFE030445742.1:6846-55899 GCA_000404065.3 Pinus taeda
GATGGCTAGATGCACATGCATGGTATCAGTGGACTACTCTTTTGAGTAGATCTTATTATTTGTGTTCTTCTCATGTTTCGGGGACGAAACATGCTTAGGGGGGTGGAATGTTATATACCTAGTGGGGATAATATGGGGTACCCAGGGAGGTACCCAAGGTAATAATGTAATAATGGGATGGGCCATAGTAATAAATAAGGTGGTTAACCCATGTCATGTAAGGGACCACAAGTAGTTAATAATAATGTAAGGGGCCCATGGTATTAGTTGATGGTATAAGGAAACCATGGTAATGATGCATGGTATGTATGAAGCCTATATAGAGGCTTGAGACTTCACATGGAGAGATATGAAAAGAAATAGTCTTGTATGAACAAGCATATGGCTTGTGGAGTGTTCTCCTTCCTTAAGGAGTGAATGTATGGTGTTGCCCTACCTTAAGGGTTTGATAATAAAGAAGCATTTCTATCTTATTTCTTGGGTTTATTTGCATTATCTTATATTTTCATATCAGATCTATAATATTTTGGGTTAGATCTACAACACAAACAATTCTATCCAAAATACCAAATTTGTTTATTAATACCAAAATAAAATACCACAATAGTTTTAAAATCCTTCTAGCACAATAGCAATACAACCAATATTTCGCAAACAAAATATACAACAACAAAATCAACCAAATGATTTATGGGGACTTGACATGATTGGATGCAAAAATAGATGGAGATGACAACATTGAAATATCTCTTACAAATTATTGTAGATGAATTTGCTAGAAAAATAAATAAATAAATACTGAGCTAATTCAACCTCTCCTTCATATGCCATGACCCAATAAATATTAACTCGATTTGTTGAGTGAAATGTGTTGTTCTTGGATAGTAAAATCAGGCTAAAATGGCCCACACAAAACCCTTATATTTTCTTGATATGTTGATATACTTGGCCTCCCTTGTCTTCCACAAAACATTGGTGCCTAAATTGACCCACAAAAACCCTAAAATTGTTGATGAAGACTAAAACGCCCTTCTTCGAAGAGCCAAGGACTACAATAGAGAGGTATGACCCCCTTTTCACCTTTTATGGCAACAAAATAATGGTATGAACTCATTTTTTTGTCTCTTGCGATTTACTGGATGCCCACGTTTTGGCCAAAAAGGTGAATCTCCTTATTTAGAAATGAAGTCCTGTGAAGAATTTGAGTCATTCTTCCTTCTAATCATCTAGGGTGGATTTGTTTCACCACCAAAACGATTCTCTCAAGGGTTTCACCATTTGCATTCAAAATTACAAAATCTCTCCAAATCATCTTGAGGAAAAAGACTAAGCATGCCCAATAGTGAGCTCCAATCTCTCTTTTATCATTAGAATACCATGGATTTATATTGTGGGTTTCTCTTTTATAACTAAATCAATGTCACATTCACATGTTGCTTTTTCACCCAAATGTCATTTAAATAATTAAATTAATTGATCCCCTTTGTGATCAACTATACCCTATGGGAATCAAATAGGTTATTGAGTAGTTCTTTTGGAGTGGTCATTCGGAGAGGGACACTACAACACTGCATGACCTTGTTTTGTAAATTAACCTACATGTTGAATGGGTTATGTGATAGCTAGAGAAGTGTGATATTAAGTGGTGGCTATCATGGACATTGAATGAAAAATGATGTGATAGGAAGCACCATTATGTTATCTTATATTGGTTCAAATATATTGTTATGATATTTGTACTAGTGCATGTTTTTCAAGCTATATTTGTCAAAACTAGATATTCAATGACAAAGTTCCTAGAAGAAAATGCCACAATATGGTCCATGATAGGGTATTGATCATAGTTCTATCGGGAAGAGTGGATGCATTTCTAGTTGTATATATTTCAAAACCCTAAGACATGGAAGAATCATGTTAATCCATATTCTTCTAGACATATGATGCTTACTACTAGTGGCCTATTGGGGAAGCTTCGTTAAGGTAGTTGGCATATCCACTTACAAATTCTATCTGGTATTAGTCCAATGTAGTTGAGGTTTCAATATTGTCCAACAAAGGCAAGATATGATATGCAAGATGGAAGTAGTTTAGGAAGGAAAGATGTTTTGGAGTAGTTGAGAGTGTCAGGTTTTAATCATGTAATCTTAGTGCTTGGCGTATTTCCTTTGTTTTTGTATTAAATGGTTATCTTGATTATGATAATTAAGGTGAATGTGTCATTCATTTTGACCTTTTGTATCTAATGAATTTATGTTGTTATTTTAGTATAAATGATTGGTTAATTCATTATGGGGCTTATTGTACTATTAATTAGTTGTGAACATACATGAATTGTGCTTTAGATGTGATGGTTGTTGTTATTAATAATTGTACAAGTTACGCATACATCAACTATGTATATTTTATTTGCATGTGTATGATGTATAAAATTTGTATTATTGTTGATTGTAATGGGCGTATAATGTATTAGATATTTGATTTATTTTTACTTGATATTTTTATTAATTGGTTTAATTAGATATAGTATTATTATTATATTAATTAATTAATTAAGATTTTATTATTATCTTGATTTATTTATTTAAATTTAAGGTTATGTGTGTATGTGCGTATATTGAATTGATTTAATCAAGTTTGGTGTGAATAAATAATATTTATTGAGCATATTTAAGGTTTCTGTGGTGTGTTTTTGTCGGTAAAGAGTTCGAATTTTCCATAACTTTTTGAAAATTGTCGACATTTCAAATCCAAAAGAGATTCCATGTTCGGGACAATGATTGAGAGAATAAGAATAATAATATATAGGATATAAGAATAGAAAGTCTCAAAAAAGAGTAGATGGTTGGTTGAAAAGATAAAATTAATATCAATTTAATTTTTTTAAGATAATACCAAATTAATAAATATAATACCTAGATATACATAATCTAAAATAATACCTACATATTAATAATAATATAATTAGTCCCCCGATCGAGGTGTGGCAACGTGGAGGAGGTGGGTAAGTGGAGATGGGACCGGGAAGTGGTAGGTAGACTCCACGTGAGTGCAAGGACAGGTATAAGAGTGGGAAGTGGAGGGAGAGGACATAGGGAAGGGTAGGTGGACAGACAAGGTAGGGAAGGAACAGACCCTGAGAGCAGGCTGGTGGAGATGGGAAAGGAAGAAAACGAGGATGGCAGGGGGGCTAGCAGGAGTGTGGGCAGGAAGACACCAGCAAGTGGCAAGATGAGGGAAGAGGACGCGTGGCAAGAGTAGCCGGGAGCAAGTGAGAGTTAATGAGAGCTAGCATGAGAAAGGACAACGTAGGGATCAATGTGGGGAGTAAATTCGATAGACAAACGGAAGAGAAGTGCAAGGACAGAATGAGAAGGGGAATAAAACATAAAGGAAAAGAGTTAATATGCAGTTGGATGCAGAGGGAGAGAATGAGAGTAGGAGAGAAGAAAGGTGGTCGAGGAACAATGACGTAGCCTTGGGATAGTAGCGGAACCAGCTTTGTTAGTCAGTATGTTGCTATTCTGGCCCTGAACCCCTTAATAATTAGGATGCCTTTCTTCATAAAACTAGGAAAAATGTCCACGATAAATAGGGATTCTAGTGGGGATGAATCTAAGAAATCCTGGAACCTTGGATGGGTGAAGATTATAGATTTCTTAAGAAGAGATAAGAGAATGAAAACCTTGGCGCCAAAGATGGAGCCTAGAGAGAAAGGAGCAAGTAGAGGAAAGATGAGAAAACTTTGTAAGGATACTAGGATGGGGAAGCTTGCTATGGCCAGGTGGTGCCTATGGCTAGGAGAGGAGGGTGTAGACACCAACAATGGAGAGGTTTCCACCATGGTAACCTCAAGAAATGAAATGCAAGAGAGTGTGGCCCTTGCGATCCCTGCTCGGAACTCCTCGAGTAAAACAGAGGGAAAAAATGGAGAGTTACATAGAATGAAGAGGAAAGAGAAAAGAGGAAAAAGAAGAAATTTAACTAGTGCAGCGAAGAACATGGCCACGGTCCTGTTGTTTAGACCCCCGGATAAATTCTCCATGGCCAAGCTTCCCTGGGAAGTACAAAATATTAACTTTGTTTACCCTGTTGGTGGTCCTGTGTGGATGCCTTTGTCACATTATCTGAGTGACGGATGACGAAGAGAGAATAACCCGAAGGTAAAAGAAGAAAGGGCCAGCAGATGCAAAAACCATGAGACGAGTGGGGGAAAGCTAAAAGGAACCATAAAAAGTCTAATATCTAACCTCGAAAGGGATACCAAACATGGTACAGGTAAATGGAAAATTGTTTGGATGTTTGTACAACATCAAACTGATACTTTTTATGGTTATGTGATAGGTCCCACCACAAACTACGTCCAGTACAGAGTGGAGGCTAGCAACAAGAAAGAAACAAACAGTAGCAACTACGAAGACAACATGGCAAGAGATGGAAAAGAGGTGACCAGGAAGGGTGGGAGAGACACACGCAAGAAGATTGTTGAGGGGGTGAGTAGCCCCAACAGAGAGCAAAGCAAGAAAGGGAGAAAGACAGGACGAGAACACATGAAAACCCTCATCAACGCCTACATGGCAAGGAACCCACCGGAGGTCCGAGCCCAAATAGTTGGCTTAGAGAGAACTAAATGACAACATAAGGAACCAAGACATTCCCATGGAAGAATGGGAGGACATGATTCATGACCCAGAGAACTCCAACGGACAGCACACTCTCTTCAGACATACGATCCAGCAATACTGGGTCATGAAGAACGTGGTGGCCCGGGCTATGACTCTCAATAGGGAACAAGCAGCAAGCATAGGTAAAGGAGGTAAAGGAGGACACCAAGGAGAAGGATCCCATTAGAGCGGAACTCCTCAGGGAGATAGCAGCAGTTCAGATCCAAAGTTATCGAAACAACTTAGCACTAGGGCGAATTGAACAACACTGCAAGACATGAAGAGGAGTGAGATGTTGGGATCTAGTGCCAAAGCGCCAGCCCCAGTAATATCCTCAAACAAGGATTGAACCAGAGGTCCAGCTACATTTTGTTGAAGTTTTATGATGAATATTTTTTTCATGTTAAACTTGAATTATAGTATAGATAGTATAGATAATGCTGCTAGACAGATAGAGAAGGACTTATTTAAATTTTTGACAGCTTTTAATTCAGGCATGTGGCTACCTGGAACAAATGGAAAATTTGATTTGGACAGATAATATAAATAGCGGAAGTACTACCAAGTTCACAAAAAAAATAATATAATTAGTAATCTTAATAATTAATGCTAATATAAATTTAAGAATAATAATCTAAGTATAATACCTATATATATAAAATCTAAAATAATACATAAACATCAAACATCAATAATAATATAAGTATATAGGTATGTTAAAAATATAAATATATATAATATATATATATAATAGATTAATGATGGAATATGTTGGTAATAGTAATAGAAATATTATGATTAATAATATAAATGTTAATATTAATAGTATATATGATATATGTTCATTATTAATAAATGAAATAAATTGTCAAAGGAAAATCAAGAATTAGGGTTAGGGTTATCCAAGAGCTATTATCTAATTTATCAAACTGATCAAATTAAAAAGGATTCAAAGTAATACTACAGTAAAATAGCATGTTAGGGGATGTCAAGGAGGGATGGATTTGATGGAGTTGCATTGTATAGGCTAAGGTGGCGAAAGAAGCAATACGAAAAGGGGGGAGGGGCAAAGTTTGAGAGGACTTTTATATTCTTACATTTCTTTATTGTTACAACCCCCTTTATAAGGTAGATAATCCTCACTCATTTGGAGTTCAAGGGCTGGAGGAAGAGATACAGGTTTTGGAAGGGAGGATAGACCAAATCGGGAAGATTGTGTGAGAAGAGATTTTGAACTGAGATTGTGTTTTTTACTTGGATCCATGGACAAATTGGTGGGATGTGGTTCTAGGACATTGGGAAACGAGCATTAGGAACCCCTCCAAAGTTACATAAATCTAGGAAGGTTGTTCCTAGCTAGTTGAGATGATAAACATCCCATTTTGGGTAGTTTTAGACAACAAGCGAAGAGACAACTCAAGGAGTAGTTATAGATTTCATCAAATGACTAAATCAAGTAGAGGTTGAGGTGATTTTCTTATTTTTCTAATTATCTATGGTCAAATTTCTTTATTCATGAGGCTTTAAATCAACATTATGCTTTATATTGAAATTTTGTTATGAGGTTACTCTAGACTTTGAAATTGAGATTGAAATAGTTAATTCAACATAAATTACTTCTAAGTAACATAAATTACAACAATAAATTATTATTATTATGCAATTAGAAAGTCAATTTCATACAAATAGAAACCAACAAAAATAATCTTATGTTCATAACATATCTTAAGAGAAAGTCATTTAAATTACAAATTTTACCATTTTAACTTTGAAGTTTGGTGGTTTGAGAGTTGTGCTTTTTGCAAGTGCAACCATACCTTGTTACCAAATTGAAAGTTGTGTGGAACTTGACACTAATTGTGTTGGTACATATATTTGGTGCTAATTTAAATTCTAAAAATATAATGAGCTTGTTGTTAGACGTGATGGATATGTTCAACAAATTTTGTTGCCTTTGTTTTCAACATGGGGATCTGACTCTTCTTAGGTTGGTGCAATGGAAAAAGTTACATCGATTGTCGCAAATAATTGAAATATTATGAGGAAAGATTGAAGTTTAAATTCAAAACATTCTCACCCATAGACTTAGTGAGGGTGCAGTGATATTAGAGTGATTTGAGTTCCCCATGGTGGCTTGTGAGTTTTTCTTTTTGCAAGTGCAACCATATTTTGTCACCAAATTCAATTTTTTGTGGAACTCAACCTTGATTATCTTGGTACAAAGCCTTGGAATTACCTTAAACTTTGTAGAATAGTGTAAACTTCTTATTGGATGTGACGGATATGCTCAACGAATTAGGCTACATTGTTTACTTTGCTTTAAGCATGGGAGGACTCTTCGATAACCTTCAATGTATTGATAGTAAAGAAGTGATACCTCATTTTTATGATAGTGATCATTATCTTTGGCACTACATATCAAATATTAGATGCAAGTATACAAGTTTCGGAGTTTCATCTCTAGGGTGGACATTTTTTCATTTGGTCATATCTATGCTCTTTCATGTGATTGTGAGAAAATTATTTGGGATGTGTACTTAATTCAATGGATAGGTACTTCGACATGGAGAGGATAGCACTGGTGTTGCAAAAATCCATCCACTATAAAATACTCCAACAAGAATTAGTAGATATATCAATTAATTAAGTGCCTAAACCATTCCTAAACTTACAATCAAGAAGCAAGCAATGTACACTCCACACATTCCAAATAAAAATTTTAGGAGTTTCTCTCCATAGGTTTCATGTAAGTTTTCCCTTAAGCAAGCATGGTCATGATCGTGATTTTACAATATATGAAGATCAAGGAATGGGGTATCACTTCTTGACTATGATTTTGTTGAAGGCTTTGTAGTCAATATAATTTTTCTATTTCTTGTCCTTCCTTTAAACTTACACAATCAAGGTTCTACGACATGTGGATCTTGGTCAAATGTGTCCTATATTTTCTCTTGAATTTGATGTTTGATCTCTTCATTCTCCAAAAGAGAACATACATATAGAGGGAAATTAGGTAGAGGCACCCAATGTCAAATAAATTACATGTTTTACTTGAGATTGTAGAAGCATCCATGTAGATGAGGTGAAGATGCCCTTTTATTCTCTTACCAATTGATTTACTTATATTTGTTGCATATAAGGATACTTTGTAGAGGCCTTGATAATTGTGTTTGTTTTCTTTACTTTGCATGATTGAATCGTAAAGAGAACAAATCTCTTAGTTTTATATATTATCTTGTACTATTTATCAATAGGCAAAGACAATGCAATAATCGGGGCTATATCTAATATTATATAACGTTGATCTCCCATGCAACAATCATTCTATGAGGCCTAGATTGGTAAACAACATGATGCTTCCACGTATATGGATATTCCAAAAGAACATTACAAACTTCAAGTGGAGCAATGGCACAAATAATCTCATCTTTGACGGGCTTAATAACATATTGTAGGTGACATTATGAACTAATGTAGATGACTTTCCCCTAGTTTGGTGAATCAATTGTGTATGTGGCACTATTTGCAACTTCATCTTCTTGATGGCCTCTATCGAGATCATGTTTTTCTTACCAACAATGAAATGGAATTGTCCCCCTTAATGACATCCATGAGTGAAAGACCCACTCACCTTCTTTGGGTTCCACTAATTGGACTGTCGCGGTGATGATATTAACATTATGATCTATGTCGATGATCCATTTGCCACTATTCATAAGCTTTGGAGTAGGGTCTAAATCAATGTTTGAGGCTTTCAATTGAGCTAATAGCCACTCTTTTGCATGTCATTTTCCATTTTCGTGCCAAGGGATATTATGGTATCACAACATTTATGTATGTACTTTAATTGGTTTTTTTGAGGTTAGTTATTTTTTCTTTGTCCTTTAGGGCCATATTTGCCCTTATGTTTCCACCACTATTTTATGAGCTCAAACTCTTTTGTACCTTTTTCCCAAATGTTTTCATCTATCTCCATGACATAACAGTACACTAGTACCAGTGAAGATATATCTAGAAACTACTTGTTTGTTTCAATGTATTTATGTAGGCCACTACATTTTTTCAAACCATATGCCACTTGGAATCCTTATTACTTAGTTTTGCACACATGTTATGAAAGTCATTGGTGTACTCCAACAAAATACGAGCTTGGCATTAATGCAAGTTTGTCCATCTGATGTATTAGTCTTCTTAGTTTTCAACATGGTGGTACTCCTTGAGAGCATTGACATAATCCCCCAAGTATATTTTGTGTTATAAGTTCTAGAATCATCTTTGACATGTTGAACATTATAATTATTATGTTGACATTTGACATGGGAAAGCAACTTTAGTGGTGCAAAGGTAATCATCTCATAGATGGAAACATTATGAATACATAAATAACCCTCTAATTGGGATAACCATTTATTGAAATCCTTTGTCTATTTTTCCTCAATGAACAAAGAGATGTAAATATTAACCTATACCTTGAAGGGTGTTATTCCTGTAAAATAATTGTTTATGAAAAGTTGTTTTCATTAATGTTGGAAGGTACGAGAGGATTAGGGCGATATGATCCATTATTTCATTTCCATACCATTTGAAGGCTCCTTGGAACAACAAATTTATAGGATCTCCTAATGTCTTCTCTTCACCACCATAAAAAGTTACATGGGTCAAGAAGGGATATATTCACCATGTTCAGCCAGTTCGAGGCTCAACTTTTCATAAGTTAACCTCATGGGTAGCGTGTACAAAAAAAATAATTATGAGTATATTACTTTGATACCACTAATTTGGATTATGTTAAGAAAAAAATGAAATATATCGTTAACACAAAAATGTAATATGAATATATAATGAAAATAAAATTCTATTGTAACTTAAATAATGGTGAAAAACATTATACATACACAATCATTATAATGGTGATAGTGAACTTTGAAAAGAGATGTCTACTATGTCAAAAAACCAATAGCAAGATGTTGAGACCATATTTTATAATAATCCTAAAGGATCTCAAAACCTTTAGACGCGAGAGCCTTAACTCTTAGATGCAAGAGCCTAGACAAGAAGATTTAAAATGTCAAAAAAATGGCCCCCAAAAATGATGTACTACACTTTTCAAAAGGAGGGTAAAAATCACCACTAAATGTGCCCTTTAAAAAAATGAGTAACTCCTATTGGTCTCATTAAAGTTAATAACTTTGTTAAGCCTAAAAGTCCCTTAGACACAAGAGCCTTAACCTAACATGAAGTCAATAGTGAGTATGCACGTTGAGTTGGATGAAACTACATTGTACGAAGAAAAAAAATGTTTGCCAAGGCCATGAATTTTCCCTTGTTGCTTTGTTTTAACTTGTTGGAAATATAGTTTATAACAAAACCCTAGTATGCTTCATAATGCATTAGAATTGTGAAAAACACATGGAAGGTCTTTAAATTGTTTCTAAAGCTAAAAGCTATTATTAATACCATTTGATATATGACCTTGAATAACTACCTAAATCAATTGATATTATTGTAAATTTTCATTATACATGTACCAATACTTGGAAAAATTAAACATCATGCCTAGTTAACTAGTCAATTTGAATGCTACCCGGATGCGGGTGATCTCCAGGTACGAGCAGATAACCCTCCACGCGTGCAAGGCACGACGTCGCCTTAACGGCACCTGGATGGCCACCTGCGAGCTTTTAATAACCCCATTTCCAATGCTGGGGAATAACTGCAGTTTGTTGGGTGTTTAGGCGGAGGTCTCGTCCAGCATTCATTCCATTCTGAAGCCAGCAGGAGCATTTACGCCACATCGCAGTTCGAACATGGTGCCCAACTGCAATATAATGGCTCCTCCTCAGCCAAATCTCCGACATTCCTTGCAGCAGTCGTTTGGTCAGCTCGATCTCGGGTTCTATCTGCCAGAGGCTGAGCCTACTATGTCTGTCTCTCCCTCGTCCCCCATTGCTATTCCGTGGAGTGTTCATAGCCGGAAGTCAGGGTCTGCAATGCCTCGAAGCCGAGGAGTTCCACGCAGGGGAAGTTCCTCAGCTCCCAGAGGACACGCTCGACAGTCGCCCTCTCCACTCATCATCCCCATTTCATCTGCCTCTCCGTCTTCGCCTCCCCCCAACCCAGCCAGGCCTGCCCCTAATTCATCCTTCCAGAATTCCCGTTTTACTTTTCATAGCCGTCTCAACCAGCCCATCATCACCTTCACCACCACTATAATGGTCTCTGAAGAGTCAGAATTACCTGTTGATCCCATTAGCTCCTCCTCCACTCCTTCTCCTAAGGAAAGCCTATCTCAAGGTGCTGGGGACAACCCGAATTTCACAACAATGCATATGTAGGAAGACTCCCCTATTGATGGCGGGGTCAACCGCAACCGCACGCCGGCAGCTGAAGAAGACGAAGTCATCGCTTGTGGCCCTGTTCAGCATGATTTCGGCATTCTTCACCTGATCAACCAGTCCGAGGGTGGCGCTGACGGCGACGACGAGGCTTCTTGGGTTGCAGCTCCGGAAATTCAAGCAGCGAAGGGCTCCGACCCTCAGACTTCGGGCGAGTAACCTCCTCTTCCGGCTGGGTCGTTGCCATGGCTCTCGCTTTTGGTTCTTCTCTCTATCTCGTATGTTGTTTTTTCTCTTCACTTGTTCTGCTCACTGTAATGCTGGGGTCCTCCTCAGCCCTTATAAGTCTTTTTGGATTGCCTCTCACGGTAATTACCTACCTTAGTGGCTGGACGAAGAATTTTTGAGGTTGGTCTCCTCTGCTTGGCGTTTCTGGCCAGCAAGGAGTTTTTTGTAATAGTTCATTTTTCTATGCTGACCTGAGAATGCTCCACTCACACAGGTTCAGTTGTTCCTCTCTGTCTACTGGTTTTTTTGCTGAGGGCTGGGAAATTTGCCCTCTGAGGCTACGACCTCATTGTACATATTTTTCTCCTTTATTTTAATAGAATTAGCACTTATTCAACAAAAAAAAAAACTAGTCAATTTGAATGCTGGCCAAAATAAATCAAAAGAAAGCACTCAACTAGACAAAAATAATATAAAGAATATTGCAAGTCTTGAAAATGTAAATATTTTCCTTTATTTTGTTGAAAGTTGCATTTAGAAAAGGAAAAGATTTGTGATGGGTGGGCGACATCAAAATGGCAAGTTTACCTTAAAAAAAATGTGGGTGGTGATATCAAAAGAACATGGTTGCGTGATCTAATGCCTTCTAACACTCAAAACTTTAATGCAAACTTTCAAGTGAGTAAGATATTTATTGGTTTTATTATAATCATTAGTTATCATTGGTATTCACATATTAATTAATAATAGTTTAGGTATACTACAAACTATTTTCTCTTAAAATGCTTCATCCTCGATGCATAGATAAATTGAGTACTATGAACTAATATCATTGCAATATCAATTATCCTCAATATTAATTAATAATAGTTTAGATATGCTACAAACTATTTTCTCTTAAAATGCTTCATCCTCGATGCATAGATAAATTGAATACCATGAACTAATATCATAGCAATATCAACTATTCTCAATAAATAATTATCATTGATATTTACATACTAATAATATTAGTTTAAATATACTACAAACTAATAAATAATTATCATTGATATTCACATATAAATAATATTAGTTTAAGTATACTACACACTGTCATCTTTTGAAATACTTTATCTTCAAAGCATGGATAAATTTAGTACTTTTAACTAATATACTAACACTATCAATAGACTAGCTCTATCAATTATCTTCGATAGTTAACTATCATTAGCATTAATATATAATTAATAATAGTTTAGGTATACTACAAGCTATCATCTCTTGAAATGCTTCATCCTCGTACTGTGGATAAATTAAGTGCTATGAATTGAATATTTTATTTTTCCTAGATTTTTGTCCTAGGCGTAGATTTTTGTCATTGGGCGTTTCCATTTCATAAGCACTTATCATCATTTAAATAATTTGTTGACTAAATAAATACTATATTAGTATCGATTATTTTTTTAGAGTGCTTATTTTTAATACTTTAAATTTTATAATGTATTAAGTGTGGATGGTTTTTTTTTAAATGTTGGTGATTTTCATAAATTTTGAAAACCACCAACATATTTTTGACATTTTAAATTTTCTTATATCATAAGTATGCATAATTTTTTTAAATGTTGATTATTTACCCATTTTCAAGTTGTCTTATTTCTTTTTCGTTGTAAGATGTTTGTTTTTTAAGGGTTTTTCAAACATGTATTTTTGTTTTCTTTACAATGTTTTTTTATAATGAAATTTTAAAATATTTTTTGCAAATTAAAAAATAAAAAATAAAAACAATAACATTAATATTTTTGAGATTAGGATATTTATATATTTATATATCATTAATTAATAATTTAATACACATTTTAAATGTTACTAAAAATAATAATTTAAATGCTCGATAAAAAAATATGCATTTTGCATATAGATATAATTAAAATAATAGGTATTTGAGCACCTAACAATGACATTAAATAAAATATTTTTATGAAAATTTTGAATAAAAAAAATTGGAAATATAACAAATTTTATGAAATTGTCACTAAAAATAATAATTTTGAACACTCGACAAAAAATACACATTTTTCATATAGATATAATTAAAATAATAGGTGTTTCGCAACTAAAAATGACATTCAATAAAATTTTTATGAAAAATTGAATAATTTTTTTTGGAAAAATAACCAATTTTATGAATTTATGAAGGAAAAAAATTGCCCAAAAAAAAGATTCAGATAAAATCTTAAGTAAAAATAACAACAACAACAAAAAGGTTTAAAAGAAAACATACCATTTAAAAAAAAAATCAAATTAAAAATAAAAAGAAAATTCCTAACCAATAAAAATAAAAAAATAAAAACAAAAAAACAAACAAAAATGAGAGATGGCAGATGTTGAAAGATATACAATACCATTTCAGGAAACTCTATGATGAAAAATCATACAGTTAAATGAATGCTTGAATGCATATACTATGTAACCTTTTATAAATACTAATGAAAAGTTCGATTTTTTCCTTGACTATATATATATATATATATCCATTCAAAAAAACATATTAGAAAATAAATAATCAAAATAAAATTTAGAAAAACTAAAATTGGCAATGGCCATGGAAATAAAGTCTCATTGAACCAGAAGTCTTGGGTTCAAATCTTGCATTATCCCCCTGATCGAAATGAGAAGTTGGATATGATGAAAATATAGTTCTACCAAGCTTACACAAAAAAGTCAAGTTCCTTCGAGTCCTCGACGAGGCAAGATTGATTTTGCGAATCGGTCTTGCCTAACCTAGGACCCATGGGACCGCAGGGCAGGGCCAGGGGGTGAGTTGCACAACCCTCCTATGCCCTGGGTGGAGGAGTTGCAAGATGCACGAGCTCCTCTCTCCCTCCAGGGTCGCGATCCCACGAGCCTTGGGCAGAGGCAACTCGTGATTCTCGGAATTAGGAATCCTTAGACTTGCCTCCACCTAGGGCTCATGGGGCCGGGAACCTGGACGGGGGAGCTACGCAAGGCCCTGAGTGGAGCAAGGTCAATTCCTGGAATAGGCCTTGCCCCATCCAAGGCTAGAGGGGCCTTTATTTAATTTTACTTTTTTTAATGTGTTTTATTTTAATAGTTTTTTTTAAATATGTTTTTTTTTAAATACGATTTTTGTTTTTTTGTTTTTTTAAATTTTTGTTAATGTTTTAGATTTTTTCTTGGATTATATATATATATATATATATATATTATATATAATATATATATATATATATATATATATCATTTCTTGACTTTTTCTTTATATTTGATTTTTTTTTTAGTCATGTTTTTAGTTTTATAAAATATATTTTTATTTTACTTGTTATTATTTTTTTATTTTTTCAAATGTTTAAAATTTTTGTTTTTTTTTAATATTTTTCATTATTATTATTTATTATTTATTTGCAAGGTTTGTGTTGATCTTCGAGTAGCAACCCGATCCTATTATTGTCGATTTGTTGATTTTAAAATTTTCATTATAATGCATTGAGTTTGCCCCCACAATGTGTCAATTTAATGGTTGGTTTTTAGTTTGCATTACAATGGATCGAGTTCGCCTACATTGAGCGTCAATTTGATGGTTGTTTTTATATTTTTGTTGCAATATGTCAAGTTGTCTTAGGCCAAAATTTTAAAATTGTTTAGCATTTTTTAAAAAAAAAAATTACTCTTTGTATAATGATTATTTCACGCAGGTGTTCATTTTTCAAGTTTTTTTACTCATAATTTTTTTTTCCATAATGACATATTTGAGATAGGTTGAAAACATAAGGTTTTTTGTAGTCATGACCTTTGGTTTTAATTCTATTGTTGAAAAATTGTCATAATTTTAAGGTTTTTCTAAGTGATGATATTTTATCTTTAATGTTATGGTTGAAAACAATTATAAGTATTTTTTCTTTAACACGATGGCTAAAAATTATTGGAATTTTTACATTTTTTCAGAGATGTAATATTTTATCTTTAATGTTGTGTCTGAAAATTGTTGGAATTTTAAAGTTTGTTAGATACATGATATTTGATATTTGATATTGGATAATGTGAAAATCGTTGGAATTTTAAAGTTTTTCGGAGCCATGATATTTCATCTTTAACATTATTATTAAAAAATGTTCAAAATTTACCCGATAGTAAAAAAACAATTATTTCAACATCAACACTTTTCATTTTCACAATTTTTTTTTTCACAACTTTTTTTTAGCTTTTATTGGTTTTCACTATATTATTTAAAATTGTCAAGCACTTCTGATTTCAGGGTACTTTTTCATGTTTTTTTTAGATTTTCTAACTAGAATTCTCATTTTGAATTTACAATTCATTTACATGGTTAATTTCTTAATTAAACTAAATTGAATAATCTTTATGCATTCTCTATTAGTCACTAATATATAAAAGCGTGCCACCTTTTAATCCATTTTGGGTTGTAGATTCACAAGCCACTATCTCAAACAATCCCAACTTAAAATTCATTTTCTTTAATTATATTACCCTTACAAATTGTTCATGCAAATAAATACAATCCCCAAACTCTTCAATTTCTTCATTTTATCCAAATTTCATCTTCTTTAATTAAATGACCCATGACAAGTTGTTCATAACAATATTAAAGATTTTAATGATATATATTTCACGTTTAAAATATCAAAAAATACATAACAAATAAAGTTATATCAAATAAACTTTTTTCCTACTTTAAAATATCAATATTAATTTATTTAGTTTTTCTACTTAAATTATAGAAACCTCCCATAAACATTGTTCTAGCCCAGATTCACAAACATAACACTGACTCACGCTGAAAATTGAATTCTTGAAAGGGTTTGATGAAGACAGAGCACATGTTCCTAGTTATTCATGTTCCTAGTTATTCGGAAATCTTATTCAAGATCGGATTAAGCTTTTTCTTTATTTACTTTTTGAATTTTTGTTGGAGTCATGATTGTCGTTACACCAAAACTAGTAGGTATTATTAAATAGATACATCGTTAGATTTAAGCACATGCCACGAAACACACTGGAGCGTTGGATCAACACCGCCATTAACATGGAGCACAACAATCTCCCCCCATCAACGTGAGCTAGGTGTGTTTCAAACTCGAGACCTTTGGCTCTGATACCACTCAGGAGTCACGATTGCCGTTACACCAAAACTCGCAGGTGTTAGTAAACAGACACATCGCTAGATTTAAACACGTGCCATGAAACACACGGGAACATTGGATCAACATTGCCATTAACCGGGAGCACAACAATTTCATGGATCGAAACCCTACCCATCACACATAGACTGGTTATCCTGCCACGCCCAGCCCAATTCTTATTGTTTCTTTGGTTGTAGAGACTCATGCTCCTTCGCGTCCACTCTAATGTGGAGTAAAGCCAGTGTTGTCAAAACTCGTCGAATCGGAACCGAACAGTGAACCTATTCAAAGGCCAGTTCAGTGCATTTGGTGGTTAAATTGACTTTAATCTAGTCCGTTTCTACAGCATCTAAAATTATTTCGAAATAAAATAAAATGATATTTTAATGTCTACTAGATTAAAAATAGTCTATAAAACTATTTGTTTTTGTTTTTAGCTTTTTCCAATTCAATTTTTTTTTATTCAAATTAAAATAAACTAGCTTAACTTTCTAGAAAATAATGTGAAAAACCAATGCTAACCTATTCTTTAATGTATTACATTCTAGACTAAAATATTTTCCAATTCCTGTCCCTCAAACAAAATCTATTCCCAAATTTCTTTAGAAGTTTTTAATTTTATTTTACATGATAAATCTCAACTCCACTTAAAATATCAGAATCGTCCTAACTTGGACGCTTATGCAGCGATACCAAGAACAGATCTTGTGCATTGAGGTTCTCTTAGAATTAGACTACCAAAAGCCCAATTACCAAAATTTGTTTGGCGGGGAAAAATTGTGCGTGTCTTTCCAAACTCTAGGTTTGAAAATAGACTCTTGGAAGGAATCTTTTAAGAAGAAAGCATGCGTTCTAATTTAAAAATATAAATAATGTAAACAATAATGTATAGTTTTTAATTAACCATGTAAATAATTAAAGTTGGGTTTTAACTCAAAAGTTCGGTTTTAATTTAACCATATAAATAATGAAAGTTGATAATTTTTATTGTTTTAATTTAACTATTAATAATTATTTTCGGAGACTTTAAGTTGATTATTGATCATGTTTTGTCAAAGCATAAAATAAAAAACATTCATCTCGCTGGATCGCTAAATAGATAGCAGACATATGGAGCAGAAGAGGACTAATCTTATCTCACACCAGCAGAGCTAATAACAGGGAGGTTGATGCATTATAGAGTGAAATTATCGCACAGTTGTCTATGTAAAGGCATGTTGATTATATAATATCAATAAAAGCTTTTCATACCGAAAAAAAAAAAAAATATATAATATATATATATATAAAAATAGTATTAAATGGATAATTTAAATCTAATTTTTATTATTTAATTTAATTATTATAATATAGTTATTAAATAGATAATTTAAATTTAATTTTTATAATATAATAAAATATTTTTAATCGTATGTGTAAATCATTTTTGATAGGTAGAAATAATGACATAATGAAATTAGTTTGACATACTCGCCATTTGTTTCATATGTCTTTCTTTTTTGTCTATATGTGTCAGGTCGATGGTTGTTGGAACAAGTGCCTTTAACCAAAGTCACCTCTTCATAAATGGGCAAGGTCTTTGGGAGAGGGATGGAATTTCATGTCGCATTTCTTCCTTGTATTCTTCGTTCTCTATAATAATGGGCAGTGTATACATGTTGGTTTTGGCTCTTTCAACCATGGGTATGGTTGATGCATGGTTTGAGCTCATTAATGGCTCGCTGCACAAGTAGAGGAATGTTTTCCTTAACAAGTGTGCAAGCATTAATACTTGCCATTTCCATGTCCTACTTTGGCAAGTAAACGGTATTCCTACCCCACACTACTACTCTTTGCCCTATCGTTATAAATGTCTCAGATTAGTGATAGGGTGACAAGGGTATGATGAAATCTGGGGTGGTGGAGGAAATGTTTATTCCCTTTGTCAGTTACTTTTCTATGTCATGCTACGCATTATGCGTTGGATGTGTTGGTATCCATCTGGTGGTATGATGAGGCATCACCACCCTTCTGAGGGAATTTGGGCTCCCAACCACTACAACTCTATAGGGTTTCAAATATTCATAGGAGGTCAATGTTCTTTATCTTATTTTTGCACAACACAACCTCGGGGCTTGTTTTCAAGTTGGTTGTTGTTCTTCCCTCCTCATCACTCCAAGGATTTGATTCTCCAGGTATCACATTCAATTGCCCTGTTTTGCTATGTGGGGTATGGTATCTCGGGACTTTTTCCATCTGGTTTTAGCAATGTCTACTACTTATGCACATTAAAAGTGCAATTGGGAGATTTTTGGTTTTTTGTTTTTGGTTTTGGTCTACATTGTTTGACGTCTGTGTCTTGGGACAAACTCTAGTCTATAATTTATAAATCCATCCAACTGCCATACAGAGAGGTCTCGTAATCTATGAGAGGTACCAAAGAGAGCCATGTTGTATTTTTCCACTTCCATAGAGTCAATGAGTCTCTAATCTCGCTAAGGGTGTAAGTTTTTTGGTATAAATATTACTTGGGTTATGTGTATATTATATCTAGTCGTGTTCAGTAAAGGGTTGCAAGTATTTATAGTTTGCACTCCATTTTCCATGAAAACCAATTGTTGTTCTTTGGGGACAATATAATTATGTTTGGGTCAAGATCTCGAAAGTTAGGGTGTTTTCCAATCTCTCCTTCTATCAGTCAAGTCATTGGTCTATGGGTCAGTCAAGTCAGTGTCACTACTATGCCCCCCTTTGTGACTATGCCACTTCGGCAGAGAATGGTGGGTCGACGAGGGGGCGCACGTAGAAGCACTGCGTTGTGCTTTGGCGCAACGCACCAATGAACTGCGCTACGCACGAGACAAAGTCTCCCAAAAATCATCAAAAACTAAAATCAAAACTTCAAGCTTGCATTCCAGTTTCTTCATCCTCTAAGCCTCATAAAAAGTAAGCACACTCATTTTCATTCCCTCTCTTCCTTTGGCAAAGCAAACAAATGATTGTGAGTTTTAGTCCTCTAGGGTTTTCTATGAGTTTCATGTTTGAAGCTTGCAAATGATCAGTTAGAGCTTTGAAACCCTAAAATCACTATCCCTATACCTCTATTTGCATTCAATTCATCATCCCCATTCACCAACAAACCATTTCCCTTCATTCCACTTCACCTCCCTACAAACCCTAGCCCTAATCTATCAAATTAGGCAGTTTCCCTACCTAGGACTGTGTTTAAATTCCTAGCTTATCTCCCTCATTCATTTCCCTTCATTTAACTTCCTAGGGATTCCTAAAATCCCTGTCCATCTCCCAAAATTTTCGTACTCCCTTCCCTAACTCCCTCGTTTCACCACTTCAAACACTTTCCACTATTTTTCCCCTTTCCTATCATCTAGAGTTTCAAAAATGGAGGTAGATTCTTCACCATCAGAGAAAAGAAAACATCACCAAGGGGGGAATATTCTGAGGTATGAGCCCAAAAATTGCAATGAGATCAATTCTTCTCCATTCATAAGACAATGTTTTGAAGATGTTAACTACCTAGGGTTTTGTCAAAGAATGGGAGAGGTAGGTTTTCATGAGCATCTCACTGATTTGATTGCCACCAATCTAAAAGGAGAAAAGGCCACCATTACAAGGTTTGATTTCACATTCTCAATTGATGCCATCTCTCTTGCCACAGGGATGCCAAATCATGGGGAGTATTGGTTCAAAGCCATGAGCCTAGACCTTGAGAAATACAAACCCTTCTTGAAATCACCTTACAAAGAGGCTCATTCACACATCATTCCATTCATATACTTGTTGGAAAAGTATGCACCATTGATGAAGGTTGTGATGAAGTTTTTCACTTGTGAGAGGATGTTTTCCAGATTGTATCAATGTCACATTACACTGCTCATGCACTTCACAGCTGTGAAACCTCTTAACTTGTCTAGAATTATCATCAAAACGTCTGAAAAGGTGCAAATGAAAAACAAAGAGCATTAACCTAGCTTGTTCCACCACATTTTGATAAAGGTTGTAGTCCTCCATTAGTTGGCAGAAAATAACATAGCATGGGATACCTTTATTGAAGCAACCTTGCAGGGGCATGAGACTACTTCACCAAGCCAGCACCGAGACACATCAGCACAGCCTATGGAGGTAGGGTCATCAAACAAATTAGAGGAGGTTCCCAAGGCAACTATACCTGAGGTGACCAAAACATACCAGAGAGGAAAAAGACTTGTGTTTGCTCCTCAAGTTGAGGAAAGGGCCAAGCTTTCTACATCAACACAACAGGGATCACATTTGCAGGATGAGGGGCTAATTGAGCATGATTTTGACCTAGTTGACTTGGATGCAACAGATGATCTTTCAACCTTGCAACAAGTTATCAAAGAGATGGATTCTCAGACCATGGAGCTCTAGGACAATTTGGAAAGGACCAAATTTATCATTTCTTTCCTTGAGAAATAAAATAGTCGACTTGCAGTCAAACAATTAATGATGGAAAAAGAGCAATTCAAAATGTTGAGGCAAGAGGTCAAAGGTAAAGCAGTGCTAGAGCATGATAAGCATGATGAACTGGAGAAGCAAATTGGAGGAAGAGGCCTAGGACAATGGTTCTAAAAAAGGCATTGCAAAAAGAAAGAGACCAAAACCTACTAGTAAAGGATTTTAGTGAAGACAAAATTGTTATGGAAATCAATGAAGACAGGGAATTTTGGCTAGACAAGGTCAATGGTCATCTAGAGAAGCTTCTTGAAAAGGCTAACACAGATAACCAAATGTTGAGGCACATGGTCCACCACTACCAAATCAGAAACAAGATTTGCAATATCAAAGACCAAACGAATGCAAAACAAGATGAAGGAAACCCTAAAAGGCAAAGGTGAGAAAGACAAATTAGAGATGCTTGCTGAGGCATCCTTGATAGCATAGTACACCTCATTTGGAACTTTTGGACCAATTTTGAGAGTTTTTCGAGCACTTTTTGTTTCGCCTTGACATTGCACTTTTTCTTCAGAGCTCCAAATGACAAATGGCTTGAATTTCTAGAAATCTGATGGCCTCCTCTCAAAACCCATTTCCTTATATTTTTCAGACATCGCTCAAATTTTGAGAAAATTGAGAAGAAGGGGTCAAAAATCAACATTTTTCCCCTCTTTTTGACAAGCGTTGTACTTCTGGAGACACATTGGGAGGATGAGTTTTTGGAGGCTTTCCCATGGGTCATTTTCAAAAATTCAAGATGTTCTGGAAAATAGACAAACAAGGCTAGTTTACCGTCCTTTCAAATTTCAATTTTCAATTTTTCCTTCAGGAAGGCACCTAAAAATGGCCTCAAACGTGGAGTTGTTCTTTTGTAATTTTCTGAGATTTTATTTAAAATTTTCACTATGTAATTTCTCAGAATTTCTAGATCGATTTGGGTAAAGGTCAAATTGGTGAAGTAAATGAATGATAGAGTGACAGTAAATGTAAATATGATGTAGTAATGTATGAATAGCCTTTGTTTGATGTAAATTGAGTTTCATTTATGAGGGAAGTTACAGTCAAAGCTAATTGTATATTTTGTTTCAACCTCCCTAGACATTAGGGTTTGGTTAGAACCACTCATGTAACCACTCCTAGAGTCATGGATTCAACCCCTAAGCCTAAGGAGAAGTTGTTTTTGGTATTTATGTATCATTTTCTTGGTCATTGCACTGGTTGGACATCTGAAGAGAGAACCATTGTGGCTTGTATTTGACATTTTGGAAATCATAAGACACAGTGTGCAGCGATTATCTAGGAATTCATGTGCATTAAGTTTATGATGTTTTCCTTCTGTTATTACTTTATATGAATGATATCTAGCTTATTTTTCCATTCATCATATCTTCAATAGTTTTCCTTGCATTTAATAAACATAATTCTTTTCACTAAGCTTTGTTTTGATGGAAAAATACTTTATGTTATTTTCACTCTTGCTTAATGAATTCATGTCTCATGCTCATTAAGACCTTTATGTTTCTTCTGAGCACCATACTACATCGACAAAACCTAAAATCCATCATAAAAGTGTTGCTACCTTGCTCTATATATTTTCTGTTGTAATCCTTTGACCCTCTGCCATAGCTACTTGGTTTTTCTCCCTTATCCAGCAACAAAACCCTAAATTTTCCAAAACCTACCTGAGCTTAGCTATCTAGCCTAAAATCATTTATCATCCAGTCATCTCTTGGTTGTGATTCCATAGAGAGAGCCCTCTCTGGTTTGGTAGGGCTAGCTATGAAACTGAAAGCTTGGTTTGTGGTTACCTCTGTCGATTTCCTCATCAGCCTAGGACATTGTGGGGGATAACATAGACAATCATGATTGCAATGTAAAATATTTATATTAATAGAGAAGTGTTGTATCGACTTACAAAAAAATAGTATTTGCAAATCAGAAGTTGAAATTTATCCCCACAAATATGGGCGTTGGACAACAGATAAAAAACATTAACTGACCCAATGAATTCCCCCCCCCCCAAGATCACACGATGTAGGATTATGATGGTGTCGTGGGTTCACATTTCATTACACTTTGGGATGGAACATGAAGGTGGTGGCAAGCCCACCCTCCTCTAACATTCATGGCATATGACAAGTTGGTACACTTGTCTTGTCGCCTAGTGAGAGGACCTCCAGCGTATATCACATGGGCCTAGAACACAAGCCATTCAACCTCGCAACAGATAGTTGTTAAGTTCCAAGGCAGATTGGAGTTTGAAATTCAAGTGAGGAGTTTGGAGTAAGTACCAATATAGGCACTCAGGTGAGGAGTTTGGATGGTGCATAAACGTGGTCACCCGTGCAGAGGAGGTTGTGGCAAACGAAGGCCTCCCCTCCTACCCTAGCATGGGAAAGGTTGAGCAAATTAACTGAAGCATCCCCCATCATTCCAAAGAATGGTAGTAGAGACTAAGGCTCGAGAATTTAGGGTGACAGGAGACCACCTTTGGGCTTTGAGAAACCTCCTCGATCAACACTTCAGTAACCATGAGGACATAAACATTCTTTATGATAGAAATATTTTCGGAAAAATCACATCATAAGAATTTTGTCAATGCATTTTGAACCAGCAAGTGTGGTTCATCGTCAGGTCAAGTTGAATAATTAGATCATGGCTTCATGTTAGGGATAGCAAAACTTCAAACGGCTAGGATTGACCGAAAAACGTTTATATTGGACCAGGCTGGAGAAACGGCTATAATCTACCAAGAATGGCTAGATTTGACCGATAATTTTTTTTTTAAGTTAAATAATATTAAATAATAGATAATAATGTATTTATAATATATGTATTTATATATTAATATATTTTACAACTTTAATCATTAAAATTGAATATGAATATTTATGGTTGGTTAAGTAAAATGTTAACCAAATTTGTTATAAAATAATCAAACAAGGGACTATAGTAACCTATATTAAAAGATATAGGGATAATTCGTAAAGTTCATAATACTACCCTCAAAGTCCATTGCTTCAACCAAGTGTATCCAAAATGGCACCATTGCTACCAATTCGAGATAAGAAACATAAGTTGTGACTACCACAAAACAAAGACACTCAATTAAATGTGCCAAACATGACCATTGGTGCCCTTGAACCTTTGACAAAAAACCAGGGAGATTGACAAAAAGACAATGCTACAACGAGTGAAGAAGTGCATTTTTTGCCAACCAATTGAGAGCAAAATAGAGATACAAGGAGAGACAATACCATGTTGATCATGAAGAGCCGAAGCCTAAAAACCCAACTTCCAACTACATTCCATAGTGCCATGACGACAACCAACTATAAAGATGTGTGCAAAAAAGCTTCAAATTCCACCAAATTCCATTAACTTGCAATAATAACCGAACAAAGGGGAAAGGAGGTTCTCTGTGGAGAGACAATATTATGTTGATCATGAAGAACCGAAAGCCAAAAAAAAAAAACAACTTCCAACTGCATTCCATAGTGCCAACGGACAACCAACTATAAAGTCTCATGCGAAAAAGCTTTGAATTCTACCAAATTCCATTAATCTAAGATAATAACCAGAGAGAGGGGAAAGGAGGTTGCTTGTGGAGAAGAGACATTGGGAGGAAACATTGAGTGGGAGAGTATTAATAACTACTAGAGCTTCATTCATCTCTTAACACTGAGAGTCCATATCGAAAATGACATTTTTCCACCCTTGCTAGTCTTGTCACAATATCATCCAAGTTGAAGCGAATGATATGAAGAAATTGCTTAATGTCCTCCTATCCTGCAAAGAGTTTATAGTTGTCTCCCTGCTTGTCTCGACGAACCATGCGCAGCAGTGTTTCCATCTGTTGGTGCACTATGAGTGAGTGAAGTGGAGTGTTGTTCCTAAACAATAATATGTTGATCATGAAAAGCCCGAAGCCAAAAAACAACTTCCAACTACATTCCATAGTGCCATGACGATAACCAACTATAAAGTCACGTGCCAAAAAGTTTTGAATACCACCAAATTCCATTAATCTAAGATAATAACCAGAGAAAGGGGAAAGGAGGTTGCATGTGGAAAAGCAACATCGGGAGGAAACATTGAGTGGGAGAGCATTAATAACTACCAGAGCTTCATTCATCTCTTAAGACCGAGGGTCCAAGTCGAAGATGACATATTTTTCCACCCTAGCTAATCTTTATCATCCAAGTTGAACGAATGATACGAAGAAATTGCTTAATGTCATCTTGTCCTACAAAGAGTTTATAGTTGTCTCAACGAACCATGTGGAGCAATGTTTCCATCTGTTGGTGCACTGTGAGTGAGTGAAGTGGAGTTGACGCTTCCTAAACTTTTAGGGTCAAGAATCCATTTGAGGCAACTGTCTCCAACCTCAAAATTAGATAAATATGTTGTCACTGAACTCCTTCGACACTAGGAGGAGAATCTCCTTCCTAACTAAAGGAGGCACTCAATCAAAATAGTTGGCCACTAATTCCCATTCAAACAATTCGACAAGAGGAAGATGAGATGTCCTCGTGTCTTGCAAAGAGTTTATAGTTGTCTACCTACTTGTCACGACGAACTATGCAGAGCAGTGTTTCCATCTATTGGTGTACAGTGATTGAATGAAGTGGAGTTGACACTTCCTAAACTTTCTAAGGTCAAGAATCCATTTGAGCCCACTATCTCCAACCTCAAAATCAAATGAATATGTTGTTAGCGAACCCCTTTGACTCTAGGAGGAGAATTTCCTTCCTAACTTGGGGTATTGAGTCAAAATAGTTGGCCACTAATTCCTATCCAAACAATCCTCGGTGAGAGGAAGATGAGTCAATTGCACCACCTCGACGACTAGGCACTCTATGTTGAGGAGCCATAATACCTTTGCAAAAGGATTGACACACCAAATAAACATAAAACCGAGGCAAAAACAGACAAATATGGTACTAGACAAACAAATAACAATATCAAAACCAAATGGAAAAGGAACCTAGGTACCAAAAAATAATTTATATGACTACACTAGTATCAACATAAATATGAATCAAAACACTGTTCATGCCATTTTCAGTGCAATAAATTCTTTAAAATGTTAGATATGAAAACCCTCTAAGAGCAAGACAAAGATACAAGGAGATACAATACTATGTTGATCATGATGAGCCCAATGACTAAAAAAACCAACTTCCAACTACATTCCATGGTGCCATGCCAACAACCAACTGTAAAAATACATGCAAAAAAGCTTTGAATTCCAATGAATTCCATTAATCTGAGATAATAACCAAAGAGAGGGAAGAGGTTGTTTGTGGAGAGGCAATAATAGGAGAAGAGACATTGAGTGGGAGAGCATTAATAATTGTTGGAGCTTCATTCATCTCCTCAAACTAAGCATCTGTGTCGAAAATGACATATTTTATCACTCTTGTTGGTCTAGGCAAAACACCATCCAAAGTTGAAACAAATGTTATCAAGAATTCGCTTGATGTCCCTCTTGTCCTGCATAGAGTTTATAATTGTCTACCGGCTTGTCTCGAAGGACCATGCAAAGCAATGTTTCTATTTGTTGGTGCACTAAGTGAGTGAAGTGGAGTTGACACTTCTTGAACTTTCCCAAGTCAATAATCCATTTGAGTTGACTATCTCTGACCTCAAAATCAAAGAAATATGTCCCGTCACCGAACTCCTTTGACTCTAAGAGGAAAATCTCCTTCCTAAGTTCAAGAGGGATTGAGTCAAAATAGTTGGCCACTAATTCCCATCCCCACAACTGTCGATGAGAGGAAGTTGAGCCAATTGCACTACCTCAACGACTAGGTATTCTCTATCGAGGAGCCATAATACCTTCGCAAAAGGATTGATACACCAAATGACAAAGAGAGACCTCAAGTAGGGGATAATCATCTCAACAAGAATGACAGCATCAACAAAGGAATAAAAGAAGTGCAAGTGAGTTTGTTTGAGGAATCAAAAGTAATAAAATTTCCCCAAATTTCAACAAGTTTACTAACCCTAACACTAAATATATCTCGTGTTGTGAGAAAGAAACAAACCCTAACACTAAATATATCTCGTATTGTGAGAAAGAAACAAAACGGTCGACCAAAGACATGAAACAAGCTATGATATTGGACAAGCAAATAACACTATAACCAAATGGAAGAAGTACCTAGGTACCCAAACAAAATTTATATAGCATAAACATAAAAATGAATCAAAATATTGGCCATGCAGTTTTTTGAAAATTTAAAAACATAAAGGAAAAAAAAATGAATCAAAATATTGGCCATGCAGTTTTTTGAAAATTTAAAAACATAAAGGAAAAAAATGTGAAGAGTGCCATATGTGTAATTTATACGACTACACTAGCGTAAACATAAAAATGAATCAAAATATTGTCCATACAGTTTTTTGAAAATTTAAAAACATAAATTAAAAAAAAAATGTGAAGGTTGCCCTATGTGTGCAAATAAAACATATTGGTATCAAAACCAAATGGAAGAAGTACCTAGGTACCAAAACCTAAACAAAATGAATCAAAATATTGTCCATACAATTTTTTTAAAATTTAAAAACATAAATAAATAAAAAATGTGAAGGGTGCCATATGTGTACAAATAAAAGATATTGGTTTCAAAGTTAAGTTCAATATATTCTTTAAAATGTTATAGATATGACACGGGCTATTTTAAAATAAATCTTAAATTTACTCAAATTTAGAGTAGAATCTAAATTCAAAGTAACATTTTTTTGTCATGACCACTTATTTACACACGGTTTAATAGACAAATATTAAGCACCATAATAATCCAAGTAGAAACCAAAAAATTTGCTTCTTTTCTCCACCACAAGACACAATGCTAATATGCAAATTTTCCGGTTGCAATTATTCACAAAGTTTTTATTCAAATCAGATAAAAGATCTCGCAGTACTCTATACAATTCCTCTGTTTGGTGAATCAAAATATCACAAGCATCCAAAAGAAAGTTATTCTGGAGAAAAATCCAGTCATTGGTTGTCTTTGGAGATGAAGCTTCAACAAACATTGCATGTGAAATAAAATTGTTTCACCTCATCAGGATTTTCCTCAAATTCAAAGTGTCAATAGCCCTCTGGAATGCAGGCTTGACATCATCAAAAATATGCATTGATATCTGCAACATAATCATTCACAGAATAAAAATTACGAATGATAGGATACTATGGGTGTACCAGGATACAACACGCCAATTAACTGTTGTTGAATTTTTGGTGGCTACATCACTAAATTGCAACCCAATGTCTTTACAAAAATCTATTAGAGCCTAGCGCTCCTGACAATCATAGAGGAAAAAAATAAAAAATAAAAAGGTACAAAAGACTAACTCTTTGCTTCCTCGACTTCAAAACACGGTATATAAACGTTTTACAAAGACACTATAATAATCTACACCCTTCAGGTTATGTGAGAAGTTCCAAAATCCTCTACCGCAATTGCCATCCATAATATACGCTCATTCCGTAGCACCCCTTGGCTACACGATATTGTATATCACCGTTGGGGTTATATGAGGAGTTCCAAAATCTTCATCCACAACCACCATCCATAATAAACTTATACAAGATGCCAATTAACTTGTGTTATTGAATTTTTGGTGGCTGCATCACTAGATTGCAACCCAAAATCTTAACAAAAATATAATAGAGCCTCGCACTCCTGACAATCACAGAAATCAGCACCAAGAAAAAAATGAAGTACAAAAAGACCAAGAACCTTTGATCCCTGGACTTCAAAAAGGGAATTCTAATTTAGCGTTATCAGATCTTGAAATGAGTATAGAAACGTTTTGCAAATACACTAATCTACAAATCACCCTCAGGGTTATATGAGAAAGTCCCAGAATCCTCAACCACAATCGCCATCCATAATATACACCCAGTCCGTAGCTCCCCTCAGCTATACAAGATATTACGATTTGTATATCACCTTTGGAGTTCCGTGAGAGGTTCCAAAATCTTCAACAGTTAACACCATCCATAATAAACAGTTACACTGACACCGTAGCTCCCCTTAGCATACCTAGGTCCTACACAACTCCAGAACATGAACTGGAATCGGAAAAGAAAGCTCTACACACCCCTTTCATATTCAGCAATTTTTAGTCTTAAGAAGGGATGAACATATTTACCTGCCCATACTGCAACAGATGGGGTCTAAAATATTTGCACATTAGTTTGCCCCCCGTCCCCCCCCAACCCCCCCCCCTCACATTCTTGGAATATCATAATATTAGTTTATATTTATCACTTCTACTTCAATTTCCGCTGCAACTTCACAATATAGGTGGTTCAATCAAATCAAATTTGTCTGAGCAACAACAACTCACTCTACAATGCAAAATTTATCTCGCTTAGTTTTCGCCTCCTCTATTGCCACTGCATATTTGAAATCAAAAGCATCAACGTAGCAAATATCAACTCCAATAGAAACAATAGTGTGTCTTCTGTAACAAATTTTTTTATTCCAGATGGCTTTTCAACAAAAAGGGTTATAACAAGTCAATTGTTTATCTAGGACAGTTGGGAGGAATGATTGGTATCCCCAGGTTCAATTCCCAAATATATGATGACCTTTGATGTAATGGCTTCAAGCCTGGTTGAGAATGAATAGTCTCTTGAGAACCAGAACATGTATATTCCTTGTAGGGAATATAAATATATTTTCGACATTAAAAAAAGGTTATTACAAATTTGTTTCATTTATAATAATGTGGTTTAACACACCAAAACACAATTCGCAGTTTCAACAAACCAATCAACAAAGAAAGACTTTTTAAATTGGTGTGGACTATTATCTTCAAATAATTACTACAGTGAAACACAGCCCCAAAAATATGCATACACTATTAATTATATTTTTATATGTTTGAACATGTCAAAATCAAACCATAATCTGATGTAAAATACTGTCATGCTAAAATTTGTAATCGCTGATTCAAAATTTCATTATATAAATGCATCCGTAAGTCATTAGAATCATGCTGAATAAGCTTTACCAAAGCATATTAAACCATAAACCAATGTAAAAACTGTTATCCAAAATACAAAATAAAAAAATGTAAAACCCTGATTCAAAAATTCACTAAGGAAAAATATCCAGAATTGTAACTGCCTTCTCACAACTTTCTGCTTCTCAGAGTTGCAAATTACCACAAACGACATGCATTGAACAGGTAAGCATATATATAGCTCATGATCGTGGCTTCTCCTTCTTCTCCTTGAAAAGAGCTAACAAAGATACACCAGACACCTTAACAACTTTAAACCTAACTCCAGGAATATCACCGACAGCGTGCCCCTTTCGCCCAAATCCAGCAATCAAGACCTCATCCTATTAAATGATGATGACAAACAATTGTCATCAATGTGTAAAAGCAACAGGGGTGGACAATTGAACAAAAAATATATAATAAAAAATACATCTAATCGACACCTAAAAATTCTATATGCTATTTTCACTGAGTCAGACTACCAAATTCCAATTGAAATAACAGGCAAGGCAAGGAAAACATAACTTACATTTTCTTCGATGTAGTTCAAACAACCATCGTTGGGAACAAAGGCAGCAATCTTCTTTCCATTCTTGATAAGCTGAACTCTTGCACACTTACGAATAGCAGAGTTTGGCTGTTTGGCCTCAATACCTCTGCAAAAATCATTTATCTGACATTAATGTATGCACAAAAGTCGATCATAACTTACTTCAAATTAGGTGACTCACTTCAATCAACAAACATACCAGACCATAACACGGTCAATTCAAATGAGCAGCATGCCGAACCTTTTAATTATATGTAGACAGTTAATTACAATGAGAAGCATGCCAAACATTTTATTTATGAAGATTCAATTCAAAAAACAAAACTTCTGATTATTTAGACCCAGTTCAACTAAGATACACTCCATTCTATGACATGGTCAATTTAAAGATGCTACACACCCAACTTTCAAATTATGTGGATCCAATTCCAACGACAAGCATCCCAAGCTTTAAAAGAGTTAGGCTGCTTGGCCCAATAACTCTGCAAAGACTACAGGTCTCTAACATCCATTGTACAAGTGTCATCCATAACTTCAAATCATGTAAGTACAATCCAAATGAGAAACATGCTGGGCTTTCAACTTCTGTGGATCATAGTAGCAATATGATGCTGTATTGGCCATTGCTGCTGCAGAAATTCAGCAACAATATGAGATTAAGCAAGTTTTCCATGCAACACAGTCAACCTACCTTTCACTATTTTTGATACATGTTAACTAACAAGACCCCAAGAAACAACCCATATACCTGAAATATTTCTGAAAATCACTATAAACCATTGTTTTAAAAAACGGCCGAGTTGACTCCATCTCGGCTGAGTCAGATGGAGCCAATGCCTGGCCGAGTTGTTACCGAGCCAGAGATTGACTCGGTCGACTCGGTAACAACTCGGCCGACTCAATAATGACTCGGCTAGCTCAGTAACAACTCAGCCAGCTCGGCTCTTTGACAAAAATCCTGAAGCACATTTGTCAAAAGTTGTTCCGCCTCCTACATATCAATGGTTGGGTTGTTGTTTATTGCATATTTATAGCCGTAAAGTAATCTATCACTGTGAGAAAGTTTTGAAAATTACAAGGCCGAAGCATGGTTATCCTAGTGGCATGAATTATAAAACTGAAACAATGCATTGAGCCATACAATGTTTTTAAAAAGGCAAACATTCTGGCAATGGACTAATAAATACATATTTACCTCTGATTGTTCTAGAGCTTGACCAGAATTAAATCAAGGGCTTTGAGACTTCATTAGGGGCAGAGAATTGGTATTATTGTTGTTGTAGTCTAGTGATTGTCCTTAGGCTGAGGCAGAAAAGAATCCTGGCATTGGTGGCTAAGTATGAACTTTGTATTGGACAGTGCACTGGGTGCCATTTTGATATAATGGATATATTCTTGAGCCTATTTTGATCATGTGCTGTCTCTTATCCATATTCAAAAGCTTTATGTTATAAAAAAATAAATATTTAATGTATTTTTTACAATGACCGAGTCATTGAAAAAGTCGATCCTCGGCCATATCCAAGTCAGAGTCAGAGTCGAGTTTTAAAACATTGCTATAAACTACATTGCAAGGTTTTCAAAGAGTAGACTAAATTTTCTGGTTAATTGCACATTTCTGAGTAAAAATCTTTAAAAAATATGGAACAAAATGCACATTTTTCTTATCTATGAGATGTATACTTCCATATTGGAACTGTACTGGAATTTTTTGTTACATACTTTTTCTATACCAAATCATATTCAAATCTTGGTACTGGGCTATGGATTCCATTAAACAAGAGACGTGTCCATTTTTCAAATAATGTGGATTGAATTAAAATGATATACATCCCTAAATAATTCACTTTTGCATAATTTGATTATTGTGAATGGAAATTATATCGTTGTTTTCCTAAAAAATATTACATGTTTTTAACAGAGAAAAGGTGGAGTTAATCATAAGTCCTTGCTCCAGAGGATAGTCTCAAGTGGTGGGGGCAAAAAAATTCCATCAGTTGGAAGGAAGTTCAAGACTCTTGGTGGGTTGGGAGGAGGGGGGACATGTCTGTGGTGATTCACTTATCAACGATCAGATCTGGATTCCAAACTGCACAAAAACAACCCTTGTGGGGAGCCACTTAGTGAAAACCATAATCTCATCATCATCGTCAATGTAATAATAATACATGAACAATCATAAAAGCAAAGTACAAGATATACTGATCGAGATTGGCATAATTAAATTGACAGGAAAGCATACACGTTGACAAAAAAGATGAAGTAGACATCTTATCCTGATTAACATGCATTTCAATTTAGTAGAAGAATTAATTAAAGGGATCGCTTACAATTGGGGTTTCGGGACTAGCAGGGGTATTAACTTTACCTTGGATCCAAGCATATATTAATCAAAACTCTACAGAAACAGAACAACAGTTATCAAAAGGTTGATGATTATGCAGTGAAGGCAGTGGCTTGTCAGACCAGTCACTAAGGTTCAATGCCCCAGGAAATACGAATATGCGTACGGGATCAGGCACAAATCATGGATGATTTGATGGAAGAATAGAAACAGAAGTGCTTGAGATCAATTTTTCGCCCTTGAAATTGTTATGCCTAATCTATTTGGATCAGTTGTAATGCTTATATTATATATGAGAGTAAAATAAACAATAAGACCCAGAAGAAGGTTATTTTTTTTTTATTTTAGTGCTTCAATCCTCTTTCTGATGTGAAATATATAATGAGGGAAAGGGTGACACTTTGATGTGAATATTACGATGAGATAACGCACTTTTCAAAGGCTACAAGGGCATTCGAGTATCACAAAGGGCAACCATGTAGCTAGGAGACTTAAACCTGGCCAGAGCTGTAACAACACCCCGCTTTCACCGATCCCTTCCGGAGAAAAGAAAGTTTTTAACCCAATAAAAACACCATTCATTACGATCTTGTCGTTTCATACGTGCAACAGTTATCCGAAGAAAGGAAATACTATCTGTATGTGTGTGTAGATGTGCTATTAAGATATAACTCACATTTTTTCGAGAACAATGCCCTTGGCATGAGAGGAACCAGCAAAGGGCTTCTTCCACTCGTTACCGAGATGGCTCTTCTTGTAGGACTTGTCTGCCCAAAGTTGTTTCCTCCTGTGATTCCTCAGCTTGCGACCTGCTCCCATGCCACGCGTCTTCCTGGTTTTGTATACCAATCAATCAGTACAACAGAATAAATGATCATTATTATTACCGCCATATTTTGCTTCTTGTAAAATCCATTACCAATCCCACCAAATTGGACGAACAGAAATTAACAACAAAAAAATAAAAACAAGAATGCAAGCACATGCAAAGGCATTCCCTTACCCCATTGCGGCAGGATTTAGTTATCCTCAGCTTCGCACTGTAATCGATCGAGGAAATCTCACACGCAGCCTCCGCTCCTCTGCCTCCTCAAACCCTCTCGTTTCGTGAGAATAGGGTTACTAAGAGCATTAAATATTTCCGAACTCACCCTAAACCCTAATTCCTGTTCTCCAATGCTCGTACCTCTGATGCAGTTTTACTTTATTTCGACCCTAATTTTTTTATTTCGAGTAAATTCCCTTTCGTTTTGGCCCGAGTGAAGGCCACCTATGTTTGGATCATTATTGTTGGGTTAGGGTCGGACATACATAACCCTTAGCGCACAATGGGTGAATATGAGGATGATTCATCGCTTCTATTAGGTTAGGCTCAAAGAGTTGGTTAGCATGAGGATGATTCATCCCTACTATCAGGTTAGGCTGAATTAGTTCAGCAAAGGGACATGTGTGACTATGGAGACAAAGTTAACTCTAAGAAGAATTTATTATACTATTTACTTAGGTTTAGAGATAGATTTAACCCATGGAACATGATACTTAAGGATGATTAAATCAATGTTTTTTTATGCAATGTTAAACTCTTGGGACATTATCACTATGAAGATACTCCATTGCACTTGTTGTAGGCTCAAACATAGAATTAACTTTTGGGATATGTCACTATGAGGATCATTTATTACCATTGTTGAGTTAGAGTTGATACCTAAGACAAGTCATTGGGAGGATGATTCATTGTGATTGTTGAATTTATTTTAAAGACAAAGTTAACCCCTATGATATATGTAAAGATTGTTTATTACTATTGTTAAGTTAAAGTTAGAGACAAAATTAACACATAAAGCATGTCATCATAAAAGATGATTTGTTTTTAACACCACAATCTAGCGAATTTCAAATTTAGAGACAAATTTAATTATCGGGACATGTCACTTTATTATGTGTTCTATCAATATCTCTAGGTGCCCTAATGGAAATTTTAAGAGGTCAAAAAATTCCTTACAAGAATGGTCTTATGTAATGGTGAAAAGCTAATGTGACCATGCCAGTTTCTATCTCGTTTTAAGGATGTCAAGAGGGTGGGATTTGATCCACTTATGTATGTGCGAGGAATGTAATGCGGGTCTCTAAAGGTTGACCATTATCTTCAAATGCTTGCATATGAGCCTTAAGAAGTCACACTAGTCCTCAAAATGTTTTGACATATGTTAATGGCAAGAAACTCCTCATTCGTTACCACTAGATCTAACTCCTTTAGATAGATATTGTCATAATGGTTATTATCTAGCCCTAAGGATGACACGAGGGGAGCTTTCAACCACTTAAATTTACACATAGAGTACAATGCAAGCCTCACATATTTGACTACTTGCTCCAAGGGCCCAAAGAGTGATACCAACTCTTACATAATTTGAAAATGAAGAAATATATAAATACTTTATTTTAAGAAGAGTCTTTTCAATAGAAATCACATAGGAGAAAATTTTGTCGACGTGTTTCAAACCAGCTAGTGTGGTTCTTCATCTGGTCCTGATGATGAACCACACTAGCTAGTTCGAAACGCATCAGCATAATTGTCTCCTATGTGATTTCTACTAAAATGAATCTTCTTAATGTAATATGGATCACAGAAGCCTAAATTCAAAAAATATAAATCTTTTGTTCAATTTTTTCCTTGTAATTATATTTTCATTTCATTTGGTATAAGGCTAATAATTGTTTGTTATTTAATGGTGCATAAAGGCACACCCTCACCACCCATTTATGGGTGACAATGTGCATTTGTGGAGGTTAGGGTGAAGATTTGCATTTGTGAATAATGAGGAGTGAAGGTGGGCTTTGTGCGGTGGAGGGTGAAAGTGTGCTTTTGTGCATATTGGTAGGAAGGTGAAGGTGTGTGTTTATGAAGGAGTGCTTTTGTGTGCATTTGAAAACCTATCCTAACCCATCAAGAGGGCAGATAAGGGAGGTTGTACACAAATGCACACTTCCCCCCTTCACCATTGTGTACAAAAGTGGGGTTAAGGTGTGCATGTGCATGACAATGTGGTGTTGGAGGTGTGCATTTGTGTGCAATGGCAATGTGGGAAGGTGTGTATTGTGAAAGTGTTCATTTTTGCATAGCGGTGGCTGCTGAAGGTCTGCACTTGTGCATGTTGGGAGCAATAGGGGTGAAGGTTTGCATTTAAGTGTCGTGATGGGGGGCAAAGACATGCACTTAGGTGTTCTACCCCCACCAATCATCTCCTTGTGAGCATTTGTGTGCAATTGTGAGAGGGTGCAAGTGTAAATTTGTAAAGTAGTGATGGAAGGGTGAAGATGCATGTTTGTGTTTGGACCCCCATTTTCACAGGGGCGTCGTAGAAATAAATAAATAACAAATCCAAGCAAATAGCAATGGTGTTTACAAACACCATTATAACATTGGAAAGCACAATGACATTTTCACATAATTCTTATCATCATAAATTGAACCATAACCCATAGTTTATGAAGTTGAGTGCATTCTCAATCTTCTTAAGGCAAGGTTGATACGGTCAACCTTGATCACTTGATTTATCCAAAAGAGTTTCGACAATTCATATTTTTTGGCCCTTTTAATACCCAACGGGTTAGATTAGATTTGGGCTAAACCACTTGTTTTTATTTGATTGATTGAAATTGTTCAATATGTTAATTGACTCTTCATGTATTAACTTACACCAAAAGTTGGAAAATAATTCGCAAATTCCAACACCCCCCCTTCAACACAACTTCTAGGAGGATCAAAAGGAGGCAAGACCTAAAAAGTTGAGGAGATTTGTTAGAGTGGTTGGGGGTAGCCAATCTCGAATAACTTGTATCTTGGTTGGGTAGACATGTACACCCTACTCATCAATGATGTACCTAACATAGTGAACCTGGATCATACCAAAAGTGCATTTATCCAAATTGGCACACAATTTGTGTTGTTGCGGGGTTTGGAGGACTTGTCAGATATGGTGTATGTGCTCTTCCCAACTCCGGCTAAAGATCAGGATGTCATCTAGATAGGCTACCACGAACGAGTTGGTAAAGGGCTGCAAGATGTCATTCACCAATCGCATGGATTTTGTGGGGGCATTCGTGATTCGGATTTAGACAAGAACGTAACAAATTACAGATATAACCATAAATACAAAGATGCAACAGAAATAATACTTCATTTCATTAATGTAGAATACTGAAATATGCTTACAAACAGAAATGGAAATAAACCAACCAGGACGATGGTAGCTTATCTCTGAGAATAGATGTGGTGGCTACATGCCTATGAACTGTGTTACAATGAGGCTCGAAGGCCTATTTATTGTTGAGAAACAATGAAAAACCCTAAACATCCAAAACCTAACCCTAGGAGATGAAGCACCAAACTATGGGACCCGTTTGGGTAAATTGGTACATCAACTTCCCGGGGTCGTAACTTTGGCATACAATCTTTGTTTGACGCACACAATACCTCGTTAGAAAGATCTATCCTAGGACTACATCTTTGGGAAGAGCAACGTAGGTCCATGGATCCATGTTGCTCCCAGTTTTCCCAAAAAAAAACGTCGTTTAGGGCCTCAAAACACCTCCGGAAGTTCACGACCCAAAAAACTGCTAAAAATAGTAAATTGTGCTACAATTAAGGAAACTAAAAAACTGAAAGAGACAGTTGTGGGGGTCCAAGTGGGATAGGTGGGTGGCCACCAACATCCACCTGGATCAATTCATAAACCCGAAAGACATGATTAGTCATTCGAAAAGGCCCTCCCTGGATTTGAAGGCAGTCTTCCACACATTGGAGGATTCAATTGGTACATGGTGATAACCGAACTTCAAGTTAATCTTGCTGAAATATTTGGCCCCCTTGAGTTGGTCCATAAGGTCATCAATCTGTGGGATTGGATACCTATTCTAAACAATGATCTTATTCAGCACTCGATAGTCAATATAGAGTCTCCAAGTGTCGTCTTTCTTCTGTACCAACACGATCGAGTTCCCATGGGGTGATAAACTTGGCTTGTTGTGCCCTTTTTGCAACAACTCTTGAATTTGCCTCTTAATTTCGTCTTTCTCCATAACAAAGCGTCAGTAGATCTGTCCATTGGGTAGCAATGCACCCAGGGTCATATCGATGGAGTGTTTGACCTAGCAGAGTAGGGGTACCCATGTGGGTGAGGTGAAGATGTCCATGTACTCTTCCACGACCTTTTCCATTGGTTGATGTCATGTGGAGGATCCCTATCTGGAAGTTGTGGATGTAGCCATAATCTTCTTCTTGCCCTGAGGGTGAATCATAAGGAAGACAAAATTCTCAGTCTAGGAAATGTTCTTATTGCATTTCTTCACAAAGATCAAATAGATGGCAGTAGGCAGTGCTACCTCCAGTATCCTATATAACTTATTTCCCAAAGAAATAATGACAATGCGAGGCCTAAACTCATACACAGCATGACAATTCCACAAGTATGGTTGTCCTAATAATACATCACAAACTTCAAGAGGAGCAACATCACACAGTGCCTCATCTGTGAAGGACTTGATGTTGTAGGGGAGGCAACATTTTTGGCTAACGTGGAGATCTCGCCTTTGGTGAAGCCACCCAATGGTGTACAGTTGTGGGTATGGTGTGATTGATAGACCCAACTGCTTCACGACCTCTGCTGAAATGAGGTTATTTTGGCTTCTGTTGTCGACAATGAATTGCAGCATAGAACTCTTCACCCACATTTGTGAGTGGAAGAGTCGCTCCCCCCTCCTCTGGATCTTCGAGCTCAATCTTCTGGATCTTGGTGGTGGCAACAGTGGCACTAGTCTCCGCATCAATGATCTACTTCCCTTTGTCATTCCCCTTGTCAGTTTCTGACTCAAAGTTAAAACATGCATCTGATTCGAAAGCCTTCAACTCGGGCACTAGTGACTGCTTGGCTCGACACTAACTTGTGTTGTGAGTGGGGCTCTTATGGAACTCACATAATTTCCTTGTGTCCTTCTTTGTCTTCATGGTGTTGTTATTTTCTTGCGGCTTCGATGGGTTGTCTTGGGTTGCCCCGTCTTGGCTTTGTCCTTTGTTCTATGGTTTGGGGGCACCTTTCCCTTGCTTCGGATTCACAAATCCAAAGTCTAGCTTCTTCTATTTAAATTTATGCTCGAGCTTGACAGTGTATCGATAAGCGGTGCCAAGCTAGGAGATGTCTCGGAACTATATCTCTTCTTGGATGTAATTGTGTAGACATTCACGGTACTTGAGTACCAAATTCTACTTAGAATTCTTGATACCCAGCTTTGTGCGAAGGGTATTTAAAATATCTATGAACTCTGGCATGTCTTGGTCCCTTCCTTGTCATAGCATGGTCCACCTTATGTATTTATCTTCATAGCTCCTGATAGGTTAATATTGTTCCTTGATGGCATCTCATAAATAATTCCAAGTGGGTGCAGTTGAAAACAATGAGGATTCCCTCTCGTCTTTTTGTTCATAGTAAGTTTCCCACTAACCCTTGACATGGGGGGCAACTTTGAGGCGTGCAAAAGTAATGTTTTCTCGATTGGAAAAGTCATGAACCGAAAAATATCCTTCCAACAAATTTAACCATCTACCTATGACATCTGCATCTATTTGGCCTTCAAATATGGGAGTGTCAAAGTTAACTTGTACCTTAAAAGGAGTGGTGCCTCCAGAGTGGTTGTTGGATGAAGATGCGTCGCTTGTGGGTAGTCGTCATAGGATCTAGGAAAAGTTATCCATCATCGTATTCCTCTATCACTCAAGGGCTTCCTTGAGCAATATTTTGAAAGGATCTCTTGCTCCCTCATCTTTCTTTTCTTCCGTTATGGGAGGCCGTCGGGGTTTGCGAGGATGGTCTTACAAAGGTTCAACCAATTCAAGCCCTAATTCCTTATACCCTGACCTCGTTGGGGACATACAAAGAAAAACAAAGAAAGAGCAGACTGCTCTGATACCACTGATCCAGACTTATGCAGGAATGCAACAAAATATAGATATAAACATTAACACAAAGATGCAATATAAATAAAACTTCATTTCATTAATATCAAAGAATTGAAAGATGCTTAGCTACAAAATGGAAATAAACTAGCTCGAGTGATGGTAGCTTATCTCTGAGAAGAGATGTGATGGCTACATGCCTTTGAACTGTGTCACAATGAGTCTCAAGTGCCTTTTTATTATTGAATAAAAAACTAAAACCCTAAACAACCAAAACCCCAACCCCAACAGATGAAATGCCAAGAGTTTGTGGTGTTGAGAAATCTAGGGCATGGTAATTATGTGATTTCTCTTCAATTAGTAATTGCTTGTGAATGCTTTTTACTTCTTTAGATTAGGATATTCTTTTACTTAGTTTATTAGTGTTTTTCTTCATCAAACATCTGTCAATGCATAAACCATATAGAGACAAGAGACACAAAATATAGGTTATCAACCAGGCCCAAGACCTCTCACTCTTTGAGAGGAAAACCCAAACAAGTTCTTCTTCTTATAGAGATTCCAATTGACGAATACCAAGACCAATACCATTGACATATTTGCCCCTCCAAGGCCAAGACACAAAGCTCCTTTGTCAACAATAGTCCACCTTCTCCTTCCTCCTTTTCGACTTCTTCTTCAACCTTGGCTTGCTTTAGACTTTCACCCTTCTTCCACTTCAACTCCCTAGGAGGATTGCAACAGACTTTAGGCTTCACTGCTACAATATACTTCTCCTCTTCTCAGCCTTTACAACTTCCATATACTTTCACCTTTCCTCGGCCTTCATTGTTGCAATATATAGGTCTGAGATTTTGAGTGTGTGGAGGTAAGATGGCCCACAAAATAGTCCCAAATCAACACAAAATTCATCGTTGCTCTTTCTTCCTTCCTCGTTGGTAACTTGCATTGGGTGTGTGTTATATTCTTTCCATGACTAGTCACACGCATGGGGGGGTCATAGGGGGGCGACAATGTCCCATGTTTGTTGCACCAAGTCAGGGGATTTCAAAGGGGCGATAGGCCCTCTGCACGGGGTTCAAGGCAATGCCTCAGGAATTTTTTTTTGGACCCTATATTAGGTGGGTGGACCTACCTATGGTTTCGTGCATGGGTTTTGCACATGGTTTTGGGCATGATGGCTTTCTGCCCATGGTATTTTGTATATACGGTCAAGGAACTACGGTTATGTTCTAATCTAGGGTTAATGGATTGGGGTTTATGAATGCTTCGAAATGTATATATATGTACTGTAACATAGCTTTCCCTACTAAGTCATCCCTCACCCCTGGTAGCTCGAACAATCCAATGAAGACGAGCTCTTGCCCATCACCGGTTGAACAAACTAGTTGAATTGGACTACGTTTGGTTTAGCTATGGCTCCTCTTGAAGGCCGATATAACTTATGTAAGTTAGGGATGTTAATAGCTAGTCGTTTTGGTTGAGCAACTATTATGGAAGGAGGAATTCAAGCCTGTCCTTCTCGAAAATCTGCCTCTAAAATGAGGCATAACACTCCTATTTATAGTTGTTTGCCTCTTTAATTAGCCAACATGTCCATTGGAGGGTTTATACTATTTCTTTTTGAAGCCGACTTCAGGAGGGGACTTTGCTTGGTCTTGGAGGGCTAATTATACTTATCTAATGACTCATACAACATGAAATATACCCAAGAAGGGTCCTTCATACATGACTTCGACTCAATTTGACTGTATGACCAATCCTAAGGACTCACAATGGGAGTCACACTAAAAATAAAATTTATTGCTCATGAAACCCATGAGACAAACATTACAATAATAATTTTATTCTTCTTCTTTTCATCAATTACATAAAATCACAATTATAGATGTCATTGTGAAGACTGAACCTAGTTACATTTTTCAACATGTGGTCCTCATTGGGGTTAGTTGGGCATCCAACTTCCCGGGTTCATAACTTGGTCATATGATACTTTGTTTGGCGTGTATGATACCTTGTTAGAAATATCTCTTTGAGTATTACAGATTTTTCCATAGGCCCTTACCTATGGCTATGGGCCTGCTGTGGACCTCAAAAAAACTTCATTTAGGGGGTCAAAACAGGTCCAGAAGTTCAAGACCCGAAAAACTACTAAAAATAGTAAATGTTGCTATACTCGAGGAAACGAACAAAACTGACTGGAGGTCTAGGTGTAATAGGCGGGTGGCCACCAATATCCACCTAAATTAGAGATTGTATGTAACTATTGTAAAATATTGAGTAGACCCAAACTAATTATCAACTAATGCTCTTCATTCATCCATTTAGTTGTAAGCTCAAATTCCTCGAAGGCTTGCAAATCCAAAATATTCCTATCTATAACACATTTTGTTGATTTTCTAGTGCTAATTAGACAAGCACAATTTTATGTAACTCATAATTACTTCCAATGATATATGATATTACTTTAGTACACCCCACAACATCATTACACTAAGAAGATTCAAATTCTTAGAAATTTATGCGTCTTCCTCATATTACTTCCCTCATGAGAGAGAGAGAGAGAGAAATATGTGAGTGATGAGTGTGTGATTAAATGAGAAGTGAAAGTGTCTTTTTATAATGATATTAGGGTGCCCAAGAGGCACATTTTTTTGCAAATTAAATTAAATTTTCTTTATTTTATTTTTTTCTTTCTTCTAATTTAAATTTTTTGTCTTTCTTTCTTTTAACTTGTTTAATTGGGGAATACCTCTAGCAACTACCCAAAAATTAACACTCTCTCTTAGCTAGGGAAGTATTCGCCTTGACTTCTTCAAGATGTCCACTTCGTTGAAAAATTTCTCCATCCCAAGAAAAGATTGAATGAGCCCGCTATGTTAATGTATCCATCCACTTCATGTTCCATCCCGGAACCACGTGGAAAGCATCCCGCATCAACATCATGCAAAGGATTTAGTCACCCACTAGCCAAATACACTTTGGTGATATGGTTAGGTACCCCCTGACTGAGTTAAAAAACAAAACTAGTCCTAGGTCACCAACTAACCAAGTCACCACTTGGAACTAGGTTAATTTTCCTTGACCACTGGTGAAACCCTGGGCCGATTTACCATTCCCCGATGTAGTCACATGGCACTTGAATGGAAACAATATTTGTCTAATGCTTTGAGGCACTCACTCTACCCACTAGCCAAGTAACCCTTGGCAATATGGTAAGAACCTTTTGACTGGGGGAGCATTGCGGGCCCTGATGTTACCTGGGTGATTCTCCTTAGACACATTACATGGCACCTAGTGAATATCCTTGAACTAGGAAGAATGTTTGCCCCGATGCTACAACATCAACACTCACTCTCAACAAGGGAGGCATTCTCAACCACTCCAAGTGTATCCATGAAGTATACAAACTTCATCCAAGACAAAGGCTTTGTAAGAATGTCAACAACCTGCTTCGTAGAAATGTATTTGAGCCTCACTACTCCCTTTTGTACCATGTTTAAGATGTAATGGTACTTGATCTCAATTTGCTTTGACCTGTCATGAAAAACTGGATATTCCAAAAGCTTCACACAACTTGGATTGTCATAATGTATCACGCTTGTCTCCAACACCTAATTAAATAATCCTGTAAGCAGCTTCCAAAGCCACATTGCTTCACAACTTTGCAGACTAGTTGTATTATACCCATCCTCTACAATGTTGAGTGTGATAGATGCTTGCTTCCTGCTCATCCAAGATATCATAACAGAACCCAACCTTAAGCAAAATCTTGATGTGTTCTTCCTATCTATGACACTTCCTGTCCAATCAAAATGTATGTATCCCTGCAGTTGAACTTCACCATTTGAGACACATCTCAATCCATAACTATTTGTACCACACAAATATATCAACATGTGATTTGCCACAATCCAATGTACATGGCTAAGTTCCACCATGAACTGGCTCAGAGTGTTCACTGCAAAGAAAATATCAAGTCTAGTATTAACCAAATACATCGAGGATATGATCAATTGTCCATACATGGAGGGATCCATCATATATGAGTCAGAGCCTCTCAACTTCTTCAGATTTGTCACCATGGGAGTGGACATGGGCTTGCATTCCATCATCCCAAATATCTAAAAGATCGTAATAATATACTTCACTTAACCAAGGAAGATCTTACCTGGATTCTATCATACTTCTAATCCCAAGAAGTAATGCATCAAACCAAGATCCTTCATCCTGAACTCAGAGGTCAACTCCCTTTGGCACTAAAGTAGAGCTTCTTGTGGTTATCCTGAATTCTTCCTTTATCATGGAAGAAAATCATCCTACCACTTGTTGCTCCCTTTGTCACATGGGAAAGTCCTTCTGCTCCTTTAAGAAACAAGTCATCAACATATAATAGCAAGATCACATGCTCACTTTTAACAACCTTGTAGTAAAGGTTGGGATCAACATCACCCTGGTGAAACTAAGACTTATCAGGTATCCATCGATCTAAGAATACCGTTCCCAAGGTACATGCTTAAGTTTGTACAAATCCTTCTTCGGTCTACATACATGAGACTCATTCTCATCTACCTAAAAGCAACGAGGTTGCTCTATGTGCACTTCTTACTCAATTACTCCATTGAGGAAAGTGGTTTTCACATCCATCTAATGCAATTTCTAGTCCATAATAGAAGCAATAAGAGTAATAGTTCTAATAGAAGTGCATCTAGCGACTAGATGTAATGTCCCCTAATAATAATATAATAAATAATATAACATAATATTAAAATATAAGAAAATAAATGATAAACAATAAAAAAGGTAATAATAGTAAATAATCATAAATAATGAAGAAAATATAATAATAATAAATAAAATAGTAAATAACAATATTAGAGTTCTAAATAAATATAACTAGCATTTGCACCAGATGTTGCAAAGGAAACACCGTAAGGCATAAATTGAGGAACAACCTTGACATGTAAATGATCATTTAAAATAAGAATTAATAAAGAAAATTTAATGCAAAAGTGGAAGATAAAGCTAAACTATTTACATTAAGTTTATACATAATATAATGCTTGTAACAAAGATTGGCTCTTGATTTTCTAAGATGTGAAAAACATGATGGTGATATTTCCACATTTGAAATTGCATCACAACTTTATGAATGATTCTTTATACATAGATTGGACACTTGCATCTATATCCCATGAGTTCGTGTGAGCATTTTGTATATGGTGAGTTCTAGGAAGAGTAGTCCATTAAATTGACCAATATAGGCCAATCAATACTCATAATATATAATACTCATTAAAAAAGCATATATTCCTCTATTATGTATACTTATTTACTATGTGGTTTTGAGTAACATTGTTGAAAAATATAATCATTAAATTAAAGGATATATTCATCTATTATGTATATATTTATTTACACTAAAAGGTGATTAACATTATTATCTATTATTTCCATTTCTTTCTTTAAAAATGCAAGCAACATAATATCAAATCAATGCCATGTGATTGAAACTCAAAACCTTTCATTAGTGGCTTGCCATGGGATTGAAACTCAAAACCTTTCATTTGACTTCTCGTAATTTTTTGTTTTTTGTTTGAGCTTTAACTAGAACAACAATTCAAAGTGTTTGACAATTTCAATATGATAATTCATTAATTTTTCAGTTGAAGATGAGTACGTTTAGCATTGGCCAGATTTCATGAAGAACAAGATGATAATACAGGGTATAATACAAATGTCACAAAAAGCATTGGCATAATTTTTTGCATCATGAAGAACAAACAAAATGCTGATATAGGATATAATAGAAATGTCACAAATGATATAGGATATAATATAAATGTCACAAAAATATCCACAACGATATGCTAATAATCTGTAATTTAGCAAGTTGCATAATAAAATCTAAAAAATTAACAACTGGATTTATTCTCGCTTAGAAGATGAATTAAATTGACTATGTTTGATTAGAAGAGAAGTTCAATTATAACTTTATTTTAAATTATATTATTAATTAATTATAAAAGAAACACACACACCACACACCACACACACACACACACACACAACATATATCAAAAGTAACAAAATTCGTAATCATGAAAATTCATCACCATTTTTACCATGGAGATTGTTAATGTAATGATATGCTTTGTTACAATAAGATTTAATCACTCTCCTCTTTGGGTTCCTCTTGTTGAACAAACAAATGGTATAAAAAACACATTAACCTATTCAATTGCCAACAACACTACCCAAAATTTGTAAGCAAGAATAAATGGAAAGTTCACAGTAGTCAAAGCAATGCCAAGGCCAAGTCTCAAGGAAAATTATAATTATATATTTTATAACAAAAGATTGACCTCTTTCTCTTCAATTGCAAGGGCAAGACTGGTAGTGGTAGGAGTACCACCACTAGAAGGACTAACTACAAAAATGTAGAAGCACCACCACCTCCTGCATCACAACCATCGAAATTCATGTTTACTAAAATAAACTACCAACTTAATGTACATCTATACATGCATCAAATTGTGCATTCAATTATAGCAGGAATTGATGTAGAGATAGGCATACCAGAGCCCACACTCATAAGGACATCTTCAATGTTTCTCTTTTCTAAAAGCTTGGGCAAAATACGAGGTTGGTAGGATTCTATTCGCCCCCCCATGTCTTCCCACATAATTACTAGGTGTCACTGGATACTAAGGAGGTCGATCTAGATCTAGCCTTAGTGGAAGATGGCATCGTCTACCAGTTTATATAGGAGGTAGTCTAACATCTTATTATGGAGGATGTTGTGAATTTTTTGTCTCTTGGTCATTTCAACATGTTTCCTCAGTTGTTGTCGTTTCCTCTTTGTTCGAAAATCATGTGATGGATCATACCTCGGCAAGTTGCAACATAAAAAATAAGGCATCGAAAAATCAATATTTGCTTTCTATATTATGGGGCGAAATATTTAGCCCTCCAAAACTAGAATTAAACATGAATGGAAATTTAATTCTAACAGAACAACAATTAATGCATATATACTTAAATAAAACCAACCTGCTAGATGCATGGGAGAAGATCTATCCAAAATTATTTAACATCAAGTAGATCCTTTGCACTTATTCTCTATGAATTTGAAGACCAATCAGAACATTCCAACACCAAACCATGATTTCTTAGGGGGAAAAAAAACCATATGATCGAAAGTTCCATGGATGCATCTTTCATAAACCGAAATAAAGACAAAATAAAATATTCACAATCCACAAAGATTTCTTCATGCTTGAATTAAAACTTCTATATTGTGCAAAATGGAAAAGATACCATTAAATATGGAATGAAGTTCAACAAAAGTACTAATGGTGTGTTTATTGATGATTTAGGAAAAGAATGAGTAGTTAAACATAAGTGACAATATATTTGACTAGGATCCAAAGTGAGCATTTTTTCCACAATATCCATAGCATACCCAATAGAGAACTTGGTAAACTTTTCCTTGCTATAATGTCATACTAGCTCAGCAACTCCCAATATGTGTCCTTCCATTGCTTCGAGAAGCTTTTCCTTTGTCACCTACAATGTATTTTCATTGCAGATATTAATTGAGTTTAATATTTTATAGGCCTTTCAAGCCTTGGATATATTTTGTTGTAGTTGTCCCTCATGAATGTATAAACATGAATAGTCACATGCTAGCTGATAGTCTAATTCATTATATTGAGACCAAGTTTTGAGTACCACATGAATGTATAAGCATGAATAGTCACATGACAACTTATAGTATAATTCATTATATTGAGACCAAGTTTTGAGTACCAACCTTATTTCCAATATTTATGAAATCATCCAACAGATAAAGAGTAGTGAGTTCGTAGTGAATTCATATCGATGATCCCCAGCATGTGGATTGGGTTATTGTAACTCTCTTTAATCATTCAATACTTACTATCTTCACCAACGTCTTGGAGAGAGAAATTTACAGTAAGACTTGGAAAGCCAAATTATATTAAGCATCATGAATGAATGAATAAGAGACTAACTTATAATTTTTCAAAAAACCCATATACATCCCAAACAACTATAAAAAAAGAGTAAAATTTCCAGTAAGACTTGGAAAGCCAAATTATATTAAACATCATGAATGAATGGATGAGAGACTAGCTTAGAATTTTTCCAAAAACCCATATACATCCCAAACAACTCTAAAAAAAGAGTAACTATATTAAAGATCATGAATGAATGAATGAGAGACTAACTTGGAATTTTTCAAAAAACCCATATACATCCCGAACAACTCTAAAAAAAGAGTAAAATTTCCAGTAAGACTTGGAAAGAAAAATTATATTAAACATCATGAATGAATGGATGAAAGACTAACTTGGAATTTTTCAAAAAACCCATATGCATCCCAAACAACTCTAAAAAACAGTATATATATTATATATACAAACCAGGTTAAAATCAATGACAATGTACATACACATCAATGACAATGTACATACACAATGGTTGAATGTAGCTAATTAACCCTATACATACACAATGGCTAAAAATAACTAATTAACCCTCAAGAAAGATTTACAACTACACTAACTCACCAAGCAACCCATCACAAAAAGAGGGTAAAAAATCTTGTATGTACACAATGGCTAAAGGTATCTAACTAACTTTGATGTGAGATTTACAATTAAATTAAATTCAACAAAAGGATTTACAATTAAACTAAATTCAACAAACAACCTCATATCCAACGTTAAAGTAGATTTCATAGGAGAGAATAAAAAAAAAAACTTACAAAAATACTCTATCAGCTCTCAAAGATTTAACCAGAGGTCTTTGATCCATGAGTTCATCCACTGAAAAATGGTGAGCCTATTCATCCACTACATGGTTTTTATTCAACCAACTTTCCTTAAAACGAACCAGAAATTAACGGAGATTCCAACCATTTGTCCATTCTACATAAATGGAGCTTGGAATGAAATCAAATTAATAATGAAGATTCTAACCATTTTTCCATTGGTCGATTCAGCATGAATGGAGCTTGGAATGAAACCAAATTAATAACAAGGATTCTAACCATTTTTCCATTGGTCGATTCAGAGCTTGGAAAAACACCTCTCGTTACATTGTTGTCCTATTGTTATATGCATTAGGGTTAACATTGTTGTTCTATTGTTTTATGCATTAAGGTTATAAAAGATTGCAATGAAGTAAGGTTAAGGGTTGTTTTTCTTGGACTACATGTTTTTAGTTTTCATAATGAACTTGCTCCATAAGTTAATATTTTTTTTTTTTTTTTCAAACTAATTCATAACTATTTTTTGTTTCCACCCATTTCATTAACCCTGCGAAAACGAAAAAAAA
>APFE030445742.1:55919-72551 GCA_000404065.3 Pinus taeda
CTTTTACATACTCCCCTAATGTGGGTATTGAAGCAACTAAATTGATAGAAAGTAAATAGATTTATGACCCTAATAATATGGTTATTGAAAGAACTAAATTGAGGGAAAATAATTTTTTTTTTTATGACCCTAATAATGTGGGTATTGAAGGAACTAAATTGAGGGAAAATAAACTTATAAGTTTTTGTTTTTGTTTTGTTTTTTTTTGTTTTGTTTTTTGTTTTGTTTTTTTTTTCAAACTAATTCATAACTGTTTTTGTTTTCACCTATTTCGTTAACCCTTTAAAAAAATTCTCTTACCTACTCCCCTAATGTGGGTATTGAAGCAACTAAATTGATAGAAAGTAAATTGATTTATGACCCTAATAATATGGTTATTGAAAGAACTAAATTGAGGGAAAATAAATTTATCTATGACCCCAATAATGTGGGTATTGAAGAGACTAAATTGAGGGAAAATAAAGGGACTAAATTGAGGAAAAATAAATTTATCTCTGCCCCCAATAACGTGGGTATTGAAGGGACTAAATTAAAAGCAAATTGATCTCTTCTCCAAATAATGTTGGTATTGTGGGTATTGAAGGGACTAAATTGAAGGTAAATTGATCTCTGCTCCCAATAATGTGAGTATTGAAGAGACTAAATTAAAAGAAAGGTAAATAAATATTAATAAATTTACTATTTTAAAGATTTTTTGGTTCTATATTAAATACTTCAATTTGATTTACACATATCTAAAAAAATAATAAAATTTATGTCACAACAAATGTATACTATTTATCATTAAAAAAAAAAAACAAAAAAACATTACTAATTATTTCAAAAACTTTAGAATTCTAATGTTGAAATTCCAAAGCAATAGATATCAAAATTTTAAGTAAATAGTTTTTTTGCATTTAGCTACCTTCAAACAAGCTATGAAAACCTACATAAAGTCTCATGAACATAAATAATTTTCATTTTAATAAATAAATAAATATACCCTACATATCTTTAATTTGCATGCATAAATGACATATTTGTGCAATTTTATAACCATTGTCTTCCTACTCACTAATATTCCTTTTGTAATTACTCTTTTTTTGTTTCAAGCTTCTATGCAAGAACTTTTTTAATATTCCTGTGTATAGTATTTTGATTTTTTTAATTGAAAAAATTGTCTTTTAAAGCCTAAACTTTGGGCTAGGCTACAAAATAAATGTGTTTTTCATTTCTTATACAAGAAATTATGTTTTATATTAAAGAATATTAGTAAATTCACTATTAAAAAAAATGTTCTATATTAAATATTTCAATTTTATACACATCTAAAAAATAAAATTGAATAAAATTTATATATTACAACAAATGTACACTATCTTTTATAAAAAAACTGGAAAAAATCATTATTAATTATTTCAAAAACATAAGAGTTCTCAGACTCAAATTCCAGTAGATATCCAAATTTTAAGTAAATAACTTTTTTTTCTTACTTTGTTTTGAGTTTTAAAGCTGATCTTTGAATTTAGAAAACTCACTCTAGTTTCTGGATTAAGTATTTTTGAATTGAAACTTAGAAAAATAAGATTTCAACCGTTTGAATTTATAAAAGTCATTCATGCGTTAAATAATAATTAGAATTTTTAGCTACTTTGGAATGAGCTTTGAAAATGTGCACAAAGTCTAAGGAACATCAATTAAGAAAGGTTTAAATTACAAACTTCTTGCTTCTGAATTTAGAACTTAGAGACACATTCTAATTTCGATCGATCTTTAGATTTATAATATAGAAAACCGCAAGAAATCCATCTCTCCATGAACTTCAATTTTTCAACTCTAGTTGAAGTATAAGTAGTCAAACTGTTGTAACTCTGCAGGCTATCATTCAACTCTGGAAAATACTTAAATTACACTCGAGACAACTAATAGAAAAACATAGTAAATGCTTAAATTATACTCGAGACAACTAATAAAACAACATAGTAAAGTGATTTCTGGTATTATTCTTCAACTAATAGAACAACATAGTAAAGTGATTTCTAGTATTATTCTTCACTCCAAGACCCGCCTGTGGCACCGTGCAATATTTAGCTTCACTGTAAGACCCGCCTGTGGCACCATGCAATATTTAGCTGTTGTATTCGAGTTTGTATGTGCGCATAAAGGTTATAAAGAACAATATTTAGCTGTTGTATTCCAGCTTGTATGTGCCCATAAAGTTTTCAAAGAACTAAAGATTTTTTGGACAAATTCTGCTTTGAAAAAAATGGCTGAAGTTATGTCTAAAATTCCAACAGAGAGAGCCACGGAACAATTCAAAAGGAACAATTGAAAAGGCCACTCCATATTACTTTGATCTTATGCTCAAAACAACCAATAAACTCCATTGCGCTTAAAATGACAAACAAAAAGAGGGTGACAGATTAACCAAGGAGCAAATTCTAGTACATCACCTGTTTCATCAAAACCTTTTCAAATCACGGATTATCATTCCAAAATGCTCATCAAGAAGCTGGGAAACTATATAACTTCCAAACCAGTTTGCATGAATTGGTTGTTGGTGTAATTTTAGTTACGATTGATTGAACCACTTCCTTTCATCTTTCCGTCAAGCTGCGTAAATCAAGGAGGAAGGTTGATGCATTGAACCACTTTTTTCGGTCTCTCCTTGAGCGGCGCGAATCAAGGAGCAATTACTAGCAGTAACTGGTCTCTCCTCCAGCGATGTGAATCAAGGAAGCAGTTACTAGCAGTAAGTGGTGAGATCTATGGCCTAAAACCTTTCTATCGTCTAACAAGCAATCGAACGGTGCAAAACCGTCCAGAGTGGTAGTTGGGAAAGTCTTTCTCAGAGGGAAACGCCTTACGGTGTAAATATAAATAAACTATAAAAAAATAGTAAAAATAAGTAAATTTAACAAAAAGTAAAATAAAATAAGAAAGAGTTAAATTAAGAGAACTATAAAAATAATAAAAATAAGTAAAGTTATCAAAAAGTAAAAATGAATAAAATAAGAAAGAATTATATTAAGAGAATTACTAAATTAAGTTAAACTTAAAATAAAAATAAAAATAAAAGTTACATGTTGACACATGGAATGTGTGCATGCAGTTCCCCTTCCAATGTTTGCTCTATTTAATAGACGATGAGGAAGATGAGAGATCATTCCATGATTCCATCATCCATTCTCTTGGGAGAAAAGTGTTGTGAGACAAAGGATTCCATGGCAGTAGTATGTTGATTGAGGACTTGGGGGTGGCCAGTTGTAGAAAGATTTTGTGCAACTGAGCCTACGGTTGGGTGGAGAGTCGTCCCCAAAACTTTGTAGCGGTTAGCAAGATTCAAATAGCGTTCAACACCGAAATTACAAGTAAGGAATATCATCATCACAAGTAAGTTGTCTTTGCTCATATTTCTAAAATTCGATGTTAAATCTTTGATATATTGTGCGTTGATTATAAATCGCATAATTGATCTAATTAGTTGCATGTTTTAATTTCGGGGTTCTTACACTAGAGCAAATGTCTCTTCATAGTCCTTTCCCTCTTTTTGAGAGAACCCTCTTGTCACTAATCTCACTTTGTACTTATATATGCTACAATCTATTGCATTCTTGATCTTGTAGATCCACTTGGAAGTCACTGCTAACTTCCCCATAAGTCTCAACACAATTTCCCACACATCATTCTTCACGATGGAATAATATTCCTCCATCATGGCATCCTTCCAAACTTGCTGGCCTACTACCTCCTTATAGTTGGATGGCTCAAAATCAATGATATGAGTCATCAGTGTTGTGTCGCCTAACTACTTTTTAGGATGTTTTCTTTCACTAAAAGTTCCATGGGGTGCTACATGCCCCTCTACATCCCGCAATGTACTTCGAAGCCATGTTAACCTCTTCTTATATTCTAGAACAATGACCCTAAGTGGGTCCATTGGCTTAATGGGTCCTTGATGATCTAACATATGTTCCACATATACAAAAGGAGCTAAACCCAAATTCTTGGGAGCCTTATGCTCCTCATCATCATGAGATATCCTTTGTATCTTCAGTAGGTTGCATCCTTCCATTCTATTTGACCATCTGCTTCCTCTGAACTAGAAGCTCTTCTGGTCATTTGGCACAGTTCTAGATATCTGTACAATTTCTCCCTCTCAAACACAAATCACTCTTGTTGAGTTAATGCTTGATCCTAGGAGAATCTTCTGAGACGCCCTTTAAATATCCTAGGTTAATTTCCTATGAGCACTAGTGCATCTATGTGACTATTCACCCCCCACATATTCTCCAACCATTTACTCATTGGTGCTATGAGGTTAAATCTCTTCTCACATTAAAATTTGTATTTTACTCCATTGGAATTAGGTTGTAATCCACCCACATAGTGTTTGACTTCGTTAAATTGTTCCTCCATTTTTTATGTGATTCTTGCATAAATTTAGGTAGAAGTAAATGGTAAATATGCAATACATTCTTTGTATTTTGGTAATACAACATATTTACGTAGACCCAAAATGCCTCAAGTCATACATGAGATAGTTGAGGACCTGATAAAGTATATGAGTCAGGGGATCCCTTATGCAGATTATTCAGAGGAGTATATAGAATTGGGACCTGAGTTCTAGGTTTTCATGAGTTTCACTAACTTCTAACACTTTCAGTTAAAAAACAAGCCTAAAACAATTCAGAAGGTGTTGAGGTAGAATAACAAGCTACAAAAGACACTAGGGAAAGTGACTATCCCTTGCTTTGATGGTTCTTCCAAATGCTCAACTTGGTCATGGGTACAAAAATTGGACACACATTTTCAGTCCAGTTGCATCAGATAACATAGGAGGAGGTTATTAATTTGGTCATATTACACTTGGATGGTGAAGCCCATGAGTGGTGGTACCATGGGTTGGTGACAACGGGTCATAATAACATCACCTCATATAATGAGTTCACTCAATGACTCATTGAGCGATTTGAAAGGAAGGACGCTGAGCTTCACTTTAAGGAGTTGGCCCAGCTCAAACAGATAGGCAGTTCGAAGGCCTACATCTTATAGTTTCAGAGGCTAGTAGTTATGGTCACAGATATCTCATAGGCTAGGTTGGTGATGTTATTTTTGGAGTTGTCAGAACCTTTACGTGGTTGGTCTAATGGCTTTGAATCAACCACTATTCGTGTGACATTTAACAAGACCAAGGATATGCAAGATGTCTCTCTAAGAAAAAATTCATTCTTTTCCTTAGAAGAGTAAAGAGTTCAAACATTTCCAGGAGGAGTGGTCGAGGAAACCAAAGATGGATGAGGAGACCCGGAAGGAGTTAAGAAATAAACGTACTATTTTAGCTGTCAGAAGCCTAGGGAGCTTGGGCAAAAATGTGTAGGAAAGGACAAGGTGGGAAATGCCCACTATATTGAGGTGTACTCAGAGGGTGACAATGATGATGGAGATGAGGAGTCGGTGCAGGAACAGGTGCAAAGACAGATACATCAAACAATTGGGGGTGAGACTTCACTTGTAGAGGGAAAAGACCATATTATTGCATCCATGTCATGATTCCCCAGGTATCACACTTTCATAATTAGTTATGGCAGGACACAAGGTGATGGTATTTATTGATGGTGGGGCTTCCCACAAATTCATACATGCAACCATGGTTGATTGGAGATGGATTCCCATAGAGGATTTCAATGGTTTTGTGGTTGTTATACCTGGTGGCCATTAGATGGACTGCACTAGATACATCCCCAAGTTGTAGCTAACCATGGGGAATTACACAATGAATGATGACTTCTTCATGGTGGTTGTGTTAGACACCATTGTGGTGTTAGGAGTTTAGTGGCTCTACTACATCGGGAAGTATACTACAGATAAACAAAACATGGAGATGGAATTCAAAGATCTAGTGGATGGCAGGAAGGTAGTCTTGAGAGCCATGCATTAGTATCCACCAAAGAAAGTATCATCCAATAGCATGGAAGAAATATTGAGGCAATGCGACATTGAGTGGGAAATTGAGTACTTTATTACATATATCATACAACCAGACCAACCACGACAACATCCCAACAACATTAAGGTATTGCTTCATAAACACAAGAAGGTTTTTTATAACATTCCTCGAGGTAGACCACTAGACAAGGATTTTGACCATGTCATAAAATCGGAGGAGGGTGTACAGGTGGTCATTACCAGTCCTTATCAACATCCCAAGGTTTACAAAGATGAAATTGAGAAGGCCATCAAGGAGTGTTAAGTTTGGCTCATATTCGGCCTAGTTTAAGTCCTTTCAGTCTTCAATAGTCATGGATAAGGCAAAGGACAAAACCTTGTAGATGTAGATTGATTACTGAGTTATTTACAAAAGAACAATAAAAAATTAGTACCCTATCCCAAGGATAGACGAGTTGATGGATGAACTGAAGGGAGCCAAATACTTTTCAAAGAATGATCTTCGTTCATGCTACCATTAGATTCAAGTTTGAGAGCAGGACATTCTGAAGACAACTTTCAGGTGCTAGTATGGGCACTGCAAGTTCTTGGTTATTACATTTGGGCTTAACTAATGCCCCCACAACTTTCTAGTCATAAATGAACCATGTGTTCAATAAACAATTGCAGAAGTACTTGTTGGTTTTCTTTGATGATAAATTGTTCTACAACAATACTTGGGAGGACCATCTAATGCACTTGGACGAGGTGTTGGGAATTCTAGAGGAGCATGAATTATATGATAAGGAGTCCAAGTGTGAGTTTGTAATGACTAATATGATCTACTTGGGGCATGTGATGGGCATGTGATTGGGAATGATGAAGCACAAGTCCATCATGAGAAAATCTAGGTGATCATTAAATGGCCTACCCCAACAAATATAGTTGAACTGAAAAGCTTCCTTGGCCTTTGCACTTACTATAGGAAGTTTGTCAAGGAGTTCTCACAGTTAACAACACCTCATACAGACCTCACCAAGAAGGGGGATTTCAGTTGGATTGAGAAGGCACATGAAACATTTGATAAGATGAGACAGGTGATGAGTTTGTGCCCTGTGTTTTCATTACTAGATTTCACCCAGCCTTTCGTGCTGGAGTATGATGCTTTGAGAACCCGCTGGATAGGAGAAATTTTAATGCAGGATCACCACCCAATAGTGTTTGAGAGCTGCAAAATCAGAGATTATGAGTGACATTACTCAATTTAGGACAAGGAGATGTTGGCCATCATGCATGCATTGGGAAAATTTTGGCAGTATCTAATGGGGAATAGGTTCAAGGTAAGACATATCATAACAACCTGAGATTCCTCAGGGAGAAGAAGGATATGAGTGAGAGACAACAAAAGTGGATCAGTAAATTATAGGCCTATGAATTTGATATCGATTATGTTAGGGGAAAGCACAATGTAGTGGAAAATGCTCTCTCGAGGATTCCATCTTCTCTCTCACTCATGGTGATAACAAATGACTAGAAGTCACTGTTTCTTGTACAATATTCAAAAATCCAGTTCACCTGTGATATTCTAGAGGGGTTGATACAGGATGACATGTACGAGGTTGTGGATGACATCATCTACCAAAAGGCCGGATCTATCTTGGAAGGAGAAAATAATGTAGAAAATTCATATTTCACCTTTAACAAGACACCCAAGATGCCTAAAAACCTACAAGAAAATCAAAGAGAGGTTCACTTGGAAGGGCCTCTAGATGGATATGTTGAGGTTTGTGAAAGAATGCAACATGTGCTAGTAGAACAAAGCAGAACACACTCACCCAATAGGGTTGCTACAACCACTCCCTATTCCTGAGAAGAAGTGGAAGAGTATTTTTATGGATTTTATCACTGGGTTACCTTTGGTACAGGGAAAGGATTGCATATATGTAGTGGTAGACAAACTCACTAAGTTGGCGAATTTCTTTTCCATACCATCTAAATATTCAGCGTCATAGGTGGTCTAACTATTATTCAAGGAGGTCTCTTGATTACATGGGTTTCCAAAGACCATAGTGAGCAACAAAGACAATAGATTTATAGGAAACTTCTAACAAGTGTTATTCATATTGGCGGGGACTGAGCTGACACCAAGCACCAATTATCACCCATAGACCGATGGTCAGACCGAGATAGTCAACAAGTGGCTAGAGGGATATCTATGAAATTATATATCTGGCCAACAAAAGGCATGGGTCAAGTGGTTGCATCATGGGGAACACTGCTACAACACCACTTTCCACATGTCCATTGGTATGGCACCCTTCAAGGCACTATATGGATATGATTCCCCAACATTTGCAAACCAAATATTTAGGAATTGTCGTGCCCATTTGGCTAAATATCAGATTCAAGAGAGCTAATATATATTACGATTCCTTACGGATAACTTACAAATGTGTACGTAGACAGGCACGAGGTGGAGCGCATGAAGTGGGAAACATGGTATATCTTTGTCCTCAACCCCATTGGAAATCATTGCTCAAAACTAAAGGGGTAGATAAACTGAAACCTAAGTTCTATGGGCTATACAAAGTCATGAGGCAAGTGGGAGAAGTGGCATATGAACTTGCGCATCCTAAAGGATGTAAAATTCATAACTTCTTTCATGTATTGTGCCTCAAGAAGGCCTTAGGGAAGCAAGTAGTCACCTCCGTTGAGCTCCCTCCATTGGATGAGGAAGTAGATCTAATCTTGGTTTCAAAAGAGATTCTAGAAACAAGGTAGCATAAGTTGAGAAACATAAACATGAGAGTGCTTGGTAAAATGGAAGGATCTACCGGTTGAGGATGCCACATGGAAAGGCAAACAAGTGCTTAAACATCCAAAATCGAAGTTGCTTCAGGGCAAGCAAACTCAAGCGGGGAGGACTGTAATGTCCCTGACTGCTTAAGAGAAAGAAGATGGGCTTTGCTAGCCTAATAAGTTCTCGTGGGTTAAGGCAAGATATTTTTTAATAAGTGAATGTGATTCACCTAAGAAAAACTTTTTAATTGCCTAAGGGATGAAAAGGGGACATATCCTAGGCTAATGAAAAGTCACTTTATTTTTATGAAGTGAAAGTCTCCTAAAGTGATTTAATAAAATATTAAAAGGGTAAAATGGCGACAAATGTGGCCACTCAAATATAGAAAGAGAAAAGTAAGGAGTTAATCATCATTCTAACACTTCCATTTGGATAAAATGATCTCTTGTTAGAATTTTGGTAGCTATAATAACACCAAAGTTAATCGTATTATAGCTAGCTAGCTTTGGTGTTGAAACTAAACACCCTAGTTGTTCCAAAGAGTAAAGTCACTTAGGTTTCACCATTGTGCTTTCATGAAGAAAATTATTTATAGGAGATTTATGTTGAAGAGGTTTTATTAGTTGATCTTCTGATTTTGTGTTTTCATATAACATCTTTAAGGTGGAAGGCCAAGCCAAAGGAAAGGTCAATATTGCTATTGTAGAAGAGCCACATTTTGCCCTAAAATATGTGGTGTTATTTCACCTTTCAAAAGTAGGAAAGACACACAAGAGAGGCTCAAGTTCTTAAGCCATCTCCGGAGGTCGTATTGTTGAGCTTCATCAACTTCTTGGTGGCCAAGTTATTTTATCTGAAAGGGAAGGATCCATAGCAGGAAAAAAATAAGAAAGGATGAGTCCATACCTTGTAAGGGTCGAATCTCTGCCTAGAACATAGAAACCAAAGTTAAGTTTTTATTGCTTGTTGGTTGTGGACAATTCCAAAGGAAGGGAGGTCAAATCTAGTGTTATTAGAGGTGACAATGCCTTGTTAACATAAGTCGATTTTATGCCCACTTACTGGTCTACGTATGACACCTTTGTCACTACTAGATTGAGGTCGAGTTACTTGATTGTAAGGTTGTATGTTGACACTATTCCTGGGTTGAACATTAGCAAATATCCTCTTCATTTTGGGACAATGTTGGTGATATTGAATAGTTTTAGCATATTCTAGGATGTCTATTATTTTGCATTGTATACTCATATTTAGAAATTTAGAAATTAATAAATGTGTATGGCTGGTATTTTTTGAGGTGTTTCCAGTGAGTAAATTTCTCCCATTAATTGATGTAATGTGCATAGTGGAGATTTAAATTAATGATGAAATTATTGAATATAATATATTGTTGATTAAGAAGTGCCTAAAGCCATTTTCTCTCCTTATGTATCTTTAAATTGGTGTGGAACTTATTAAAATGCACCTACAACAATATGTCATCAAAATGTTTGATAAAAATCCTCACTAAGAAATTTCATTAAACTTAGAAAAACTCAATATTGTTTTTGGGTATTCTCTAAGAAGGGTTATTACATTGTAACAAGCTGTGATACCATGTTGATTTTCTAGTGCGTTGACGGTGTTGGACCCACCAACATTCAGGGGATCACCCTGGTATGAAGTCCGAACTAGACCTCACACCATTTAGTGTGGGAGTCCCATCTGGTATGATGGCTCGGTTGCCATTATATTAGAGATTTGCCTCAACTTTTGTTTGTCAGCACAAGAGAGTGGTTTGCTTTGTCTTCGAGAAGTGATGTTCGCGTGCCTTGTGGTTGTAAGTGTTACTTGTGTGAATGGTTCTTTCATTGTATAGGGAGAGGGTGAGAGTGAGTCCCAAGTCGGTTGGAAGTAAGTCCCAACTCTACTAGGAACACACAACACAACAGGATGTGCACAAATTTCGGAGGAACAATCCACACGGATGAGACAGTCACAACACACAAGGGAAGATAACACGTACAACACTCAGCGGATAAGTCTGCACAAGTGCAATGGTTTACAAGAAGTCCTATGTGAATGATCTGTTTGATGTTCGGGAAGGTAGCCACCATGGGCGAGACAACGTTAACAACATATACAACACATTTTCATTGATAGATTATGTATTACAACAAGTGAAATAGTTCAAGTGTGAAACACAGGTTAAAGCAACATGCATCACAAGTGTTTCAGAATAGTCTTAAAGTGGTTACAATACATGTGTGAAAACGTGTTGGCTTGTTAGCAAGCTTTTGAATTAAGTGAAAGTTCCAAGACACATCGTTACACCATACATCACTGACCCCGTGAGTGGGGCGTTGGAGCCACTACTTACTCCTCAAAGAAAAGGTTACAGACTCTCTTGGCTATGTGGGAGGAGCTGAGGTGAAAAGTACTTTGCATGTACAAATAAGGGGGTATTTATAGCCAAGGGTGAAACTGACCCTTGTGGCTGTTCGACTACCCTCATGATTGTTTGACTTCAAAGACTTTTCGACTTTACATGACTCTTTGTACAACAAGTGGGTCTCTTGGACTTCCATGTTACATTACATTGATAGACAGTATGGTCCACAATAGAGACGTGGATGACATGACTCATGACATGACAGTGCTAGTACATTAGTGTTGCTGCTGGTGTGCATGTTGAGCTACAGTGCTGCTCGGTGATGGATGTCCTCATTTTATGTCACAACTTCACCTCTGCATGGCAAAGTGTGTGGAGTCTTCGATGGTCATTGGTTTGCTTGATGTTTCTTTTGCACGTTGCTCCTTGCTTGTATGTTGGAAGGATTGATAGCTTCGTCTGTTCGCGAAAGGTGCATGTTCGTCTGTTCATTCATCTGTGAGCACACCTTGCATGTTTGCTCATCCATCTATCCGTTAACACATCTTTGCATAATCATCCATTCACGAGCACATCTTTTTACATGCATTGTTTATTCGTCCGTTGGTGAACCTGTCCTTCTGCATGTGCTCCCTTCGTTCATCCCATCTGTCATTGCACCATGTTTATTTGTGTACGTGTTCCTACAGTCACTCATGATGAGACAACATCAAATCTAAAAACCTCATAGTCTACCATAATACATGATCATTTCGTATGCAGGTGACTAGGAGAGGCAACAAGGTTACGAGGTGGGATGGAGGCTCCAGGCACTGCTGATGAAAGATGCACAAGAGTCACTGGGTGATGAAGATGGGCAATCTGGATCAACAGTGACTATTCGCGAGATCTAGCTCAGCTGGAGGAAAAAACTGCGTAATTTTTTAGGGGAATAGTCCGGGCTGCAAGAAGGTTGGGCAGGCAAAATCTGCGCAGTTTCCGGAACGAGCGAGTAGCAGGGCTTGGCAGCAAAAATTGCATAGTTTTTTGAAGGAACATGTCAAGCTATAGGGAGGCTTGGTAGACAAAAAATGCGCAATTTTTTGGAGGAACTAGTCGGGAGCTTGGCAGCCAAAATTGCGCAATTATCGGAGGGAACTGGCAACGTGATGCTAGGTCACTGGTAGCGTAAACTATGCAATTCCAGAGGGGAACTAGCAGTCTGTTGCTGGCAAGAAAAACTGCACTGATGCTGGGATGTCAGCCTGCTGATCACCTCTACGCAATTTATGGGCTGAGCAGACTGTTAGGCAGCAGAGGGCCTGCTCATGAAAACTGTGCAATTTTATGGGTGAGCATTCGGTCGACTGTCGGGAGGGTTGGATGGAAAATTTGTGCAATTTTCTGACAGGGACAGGCACTTGGTGTCTGTCCAGCCTGTCTATGCAATTTTCTCAGCCAGCAGAGCAGGAAATGCTTGCAACCTCTGCGCAATTTTTGAGGGGAGTCAGCCCCGAGGTGACTGTCGGATCAAACTTTCCGGTTGACTAGCATGGTGACTGATTGATTTGCTGGCAAGAAGTACAACTTGAAATGAATTGCTTGGTGCTTCTGCGTTGCTTTGCATTACAGTCGATCGAGTTAATGGAGGGGTGATGTTCTGGCTGTCAGAGGGGAGTCCAGTCATCAAAACTTCAGTAAAATGACTAAGTGTGTGAATGAGTGAAAAATGCATATGTGATATCGCGAACACACACTTGCATGACTTGACGACGAGATGACTCAAGCCATTCAAACATACATGTTCAACATGACTGATCGACAGTACAAGCGATAAGTGTGACACTTGTGATTGATCGTTGGTCGACTGTGACGACGCTTGTGCAACAGTGAATGTGACTCTGTGTGTGAGTGCGACAAATGTTTTCACAGCGAAGATAACAAGTGCACATGAAGTGAAGACTTTGAGCATGACCAGAACATGGTTGCAAGCATGACTTTGACATGAACATGCAAAGCTTGGGTGAAATAAACAAGCAGAGCGGATACGAAGACTCACACGAGCTCACGAAGTGAACCCAAGTGTGTGCAGATATCAAGTGAAATTCTTAAGGGAGACTTCGAAATTGGGTGTAGGCCAAAATTTTGGAGGGTGGTTGTAGTCGCTACAACACTTGGAGACACACTCGAAGAATTCTAGCTTCTCTGTTTTGGTTCATTGATAGCACAGGCCCTTGGTCTTTCAGGGAGTATTGAATCATTGTGCGGGTTACCTTAGATTCCATATTTACCCCATGGACATACATGGTTCACCTTTTGCCAACTCAATCAAACACAATCAAAAGTTCAGCTTGATCATAGTGTTTCGAATTCGGGAAGGGTAGTTTAGCTTGGTAGTACCCCAACGGAGTCACGCAAGAATACACACATTTCTCCATTGCCAACGATCCTGGTCAGTACCCTGGTGGAGTTGCATGCTTCACCTCTCTGCGTAGGAAGCCTTTCTCTTCTTTCACCTTTGTATTTTTTTCAAGAGGACTGTGCATAGGCACTTATTTATTTTTGGGGAAAAAGAGGGATCCTGACTTATTGAGAGTAGAAGAGGTTGTTCCTTCAGAGAATCCTATAAGACGTTTGACATTGGTTTGCTCGTTTAAATTTTCCCCTTCTCCTTTTCTACTAGTTGGATGAGCTTGAACACACAGAGCAGAAGGCAAAGTACAAGCATGGGGCTTCCTAGTGTGGACACAAGTTCATGGTTGGACAAAAAGTTCCCCTGTAGACGGTTCGTATTTTTTGTCAAGACTTCATTGGTTGAAGGTTATAACCAAGCACAGAGAAGATGGACCCAAGATTGACCAAGTGTTGCAATGTCACAAGTCTCTTCATATTTCAACCACATACTCTATTCAAAATCCAGAATGTAGTGGTTGACAACACTTATTTCCGGAAACAAAAATAGTAAGGTATCAAGCAATCAAATTTAACGTAAGCAAAAATAGTAAGTAGAACAAATGAAATAAAAACAAAGACAGTAAGCAAGTAAAACAAGATGAAAACAACAAGCAGCAAGCAGACTATGTGCATGGCATGGGCGTGGCTCGACCTATTAGAAGCAATGCTTGAGATCTTGGCTTTTGGTAGGAAGGTTGTCAACCCTCCCATCAAGTGATTGTAGACGGCGTGTGTGTGCACCAAGCTTCTCACGAGCTAGTATTAGGCTACCAGGTTCCGCTATCGGAACTTGGTGGTGTTCCAAAAGACCTTTAAGTGAAGACGACACCACTACTTCAGATACTGCGTGCAAGATAGGCTCAGATGATGGCACAGGGTAATTGTTTTTATTCCGGGAGCAGTTTGAGTTTCTGAAATCAATGCATAAGTAGATTTCCCTAGATTTATTATGTGCATAACTTAAATTAGAAACCCATGTATGATGACGAAATTCGTAAGTAATCCAATCATCCAAAATCTTAGTCAATTTTTTCTGTATAAGGAGTTCAAACAACATATGTGTTTTACCTGGCCATTGTTGTAATGGCTTGGCTCCTCCTTTACCTGGAATCCCATGTTGGATTATTCGTGTGTAATGTGTACTTAGGTCATCGTCTGCCCATGTAGACACATCCTGGTACTTTTTGATCAAGCAGTCAAAGACCTGCAGTTGCTGTGGTGTGTAGTTTGTACCGAGACTGACTATCTTCGGATCATGATTGGTTCCTAGCTTACTCTATTCGTTCATAGTGGTGGACTTGTGGGTTCTATTGTTTCTTGGCCCTTGACAGAAGTTCTGCAAATCATAGAGCTTGTTGAAGGAATCTACACCCTGGGGTTGGGGTTGCATTTCTTGCCCTCAACTGTAGTTTTTAGGGGTTGCTCGAGCTTAAGTTTATCAGTTGTTATATCCTTGAAAGCAACAACACTATTCACGGGGTGTAGTATCACTTTGAGTGCGACCACGTTGAGGCTGATGGTCCTTTGTAAGCCTAACACAAGTGCTTCGTACTCAGTGACATTGTTTGTGCACTCGAACTTCAAGTAGTTTGAAATCATGCATTTTCTGTTGTTTTGGACGACTGAGATATACCTGGTCTGAAGTAAAAAACTTCTCGATGAACAAAATTATATATATAAATATTTTATTAAAAAATGATGAATAGACAGATCATGATATTACAATTGCGGGAGCTTGGCTTATATACCGCCATGGGCACCCTTTGGGAAAGGGCATGATCTTATGATTGTGCCCTTTCGTCTAATTAAAATTAAAATCAAATAATAAACCTAAGTTAACTAATTTTTTACATAACATTGCCTTCCTCTCGAAAGAATGCTTTGTCCTCAAAGCATAAGTAACGACGAATGTTGTTGAAGAATGATTCATTCTCCCAGAAAGCGTCTTCTTCGCGTAAGTCCTTCCACTTGATTAGATATTCTGAGATGATCAAGATCCCACACTTTAAAAGATCTTGAATTACTCTCTCAATTTCCGATTTTTGGTGATGTGGATATCGGTATGGCTTTTTCATAGGTCGGTCTTGAAATACCTTTTCATGCTTCTGAATTAGATCTTGCATTTTTGGTGACTATTCTTTGGTCATATTTGCAGATAGCATTTCTAATTGATGACGTTGTACTGCATAAGTAGGTGCTCTTCTTCGACTCAGCTTCATCATCGGAGATGATGATACAACATGATTTTCTGGTGCTTGGAATCCATGTAGTTTGTACTTTTGACCTCCCCATTTGAATTTTATAAATTGTACTTGATGGTTGGCGGCATAAGTACCTAAAGTTCGTAGCCATTGGATGCCTAAGACTACATCTACTCCTCCTAATGGTACTGTGAAGAACGGAGACTCTAATTTAAAGTCTTGAATCTTCAAATTGACTTTATGGCATTTCCCTACCTTTTCAATCTTCTTACCATTAGCTATCATCACTTTCATGTTTGGTAAGGGAAATGAAAAGATATTGAGTTTCTTGGCCACAGTCGCATCTATAAAATTGTGTGTGCTTCCAGAGTCGATGAGAAACACTACGTTGTTCTTCTTTATGTGTCCTTTTAACTTCAAGGTCTGAGGTTGTGATATACCTATCATGGCTGATAATGACACTTGCGGAGTACTTCCGTCATCTAATTCTGGTGAGAATTCTAGGGCGTCTTTTGTGTCTTCTACATCATAATCTTCACTATTTGAGTCATTGGTTGCTTCACAATTATATAGGTTCTTTGGTTCTTTTCCTTTAGCACATCTATGTTTGGGGTCCCACTTCTCACCACAGCGTTTACATTTACCCTCTTTTATTCTTTGCATTTCCACATTCGATTTTTCATCTTCACGACGATGCGGTGGAACATATCTTGTATTATTTGAGTCCACATACTGGGGTATCCTTCGTCTTGCATAAGCTTTTTCCGCTGTTGACCAAAATATTGGTTCAGATTTCTTTTCGGCTGTTTTTGCTTTTCGTCTTGCTACTTCTATAGATGTGATGTCATGCATCTCAAGTTCTGCTTGTAAATGGGTTTTGAGTCCCGAGATGTATGACTGAATTAGACGAGATTCTGATA